>ML852266.1:3824-30471 GCA_009831015.1 Picea engelmannii
TATCAAGCATAGATGACAGTGGACGAGGAATAGGAATGACCTGCTCGATATTTTTCTTTCCAATTGCAGCTACAGTAGACTTGGTGGACCTGGTTTTTCTCCTGGGTAAAGTAGAAATGAAAGTAGTGGTTTGCTTCTTCGTTGCTAGAGGAGGAACATGGTGTTATTCCTCAATCACACAAGGAGGAAATTCTGGTATGCTAGGGTCTGAGATAATTTGGATTTCATCAATGGACATAGGATGCGCAGAATCATCAGGCAGCATCGACGATTCTGCTGGAAATTAGGCACATTCATTTGAAATGAGAAGATAGTTTCTTGCAGTTCCGAGCCTAAGGTAAACCCCGGTATTCGTACCCCTAGATAATTCTCTATTGTAGCATCCAGAGGATTCTGATTTGATGTTGATCCAATTTGATCAATGGATCTCCAAGGTTTTCCTTTGAATGGACGTTTCCTTTTCTACGAAGATGCATAGGTAATGCTAATAGGGGCTTGATCAGCTGTAGCAGTAATAGGAGAATCCTGTGTGATTGTAGTAGCAATAGGAGTAGTTTGTGTGATATTTGGTGCCTCAACAGAGGGGGTAAGCAATCTTGATGGTATAGAGGACCATGCTATCCTTGCTCACTTTTTAGGTACTGCAGAGGTAGGAGCAGGGTTTTTCTTGTTAGAGGCAGGGGGTTGGATTTCAATAATCGGTGTATCAGCCAAGTGTTGTGATTGTGGTTGAGTTGGTGGCTCTTCATCTATTTTTTTTTCCACAACTACAGGCTGTTGTAATGAAAGTTTGTTGAGGCTTGTCTGTGTGATGCCAGGATGGCTTCAAGTTACACAGTTACTCTTCTGAGGCGTCTTATAGACAATGATAGTAGGAGTTTGGGATGTTGTTATAGCCGAGGGTAGAGGCTCTGGAAGAGGTCCATGGGTTTCATTTTCAAGGATTGGTGCAGTCCTTTATGGATTTACAAACTGTGGTTGGGATGCTGCAGCAGGTGATGGGTTATTAGAAATGCTCATACCTCTGCGAATTAATAGGCCAATGAGTTTGTGATTAGAAACACAGTTCTTGGAGCACTTGGATTTTTTTACAAAACAGGACATGTTATGCAATGATTGTAGGAGATAATAAGGGATGTTTATCAATTTCTGATGTCGCAGATGTGATAATAAGATGAAATCAGAAAAATAAACAACTTGGTATCTACCTTCACAGGTGATGTACCTTTTAAAAAATTCTGAAACTTTCCCCCATGGCTATGGTAAGGAATTGACGTCCACACCTCTTCCCTTGTTCTGAACTCACTTGGTGTTGATGAGGAACCCCTTCTGTGCGTCTAGGATATGTGTTTTTCTCTTAAACCATCTGTCTCCTATTCTTTCCAATCTTGTTACAGCAGTAATGCTTGCTTCTGTTACTGGAATCCTTACCCCATTCACCATTGAGTACCCTTCAGTAAGATTTTGACTGAATTCCAATACTTCGTCCTCACTAAACTCTTTCAACTTTTTAAAATACGATATCCATCCTACCTGGAGAAATATTTGGTAGGCCTCTAGGTGTAGCAGCAAATTGTCCAGAGTTGTGGGTTCATGTCTCATAGCTGATCCTCCCATGATGTTTCTTGAGAGTTACAAGTACACAGGAGGAGAAACTATCACCTAAATCAGAGATGCAATAAGCTCAAACATGATTTGCAGAGAGAATACAATGTCTTAGTTAAAAGAAGTGTGGGTGGAAAGGTGGTGGAGGTGTGTATAAACTTCGGAATGAACAGATAGATTTACGTTCCCCGCCCCCAACTAAGCGGATTGGCTCTAGGTGTAACCGGTTAATAAATAGGAAATCGTTCTTTTATATCTTCATTACTTTAACACGTAGGATTAATTACATACCTCAAATATTACAGCACATAACTACCTATCGAAGTAACCGCACAATCCAACCGCCATCGGAATGGTGCATAATAGATGGCATGATAAAGGATCATGAGAGAAATAATGGATTGTGCAGAGTCATAGACCTTACTGTAGTGAGGCAACTGAATACCGCTGAATGTGAAGTTACATCATAATGAAGCAATACTTTCCGATAGAAAGCATCAGTAATTTCTAATCAGAGGTGTTTTTGCATAGAAGATTGGAGGGTTGGAGCCACAACATCGACAAAAAAGAAAGAGTGAAGTGGCAAGAAAGCACAACAGTAATTAGTGTATTAGCAAGTTCTTTTTCAAAAATGTCAGAGGTAGGTGTAACAACGTTGATATTGGCCAATTTGTAGGGAAAAGGTGCAACAACATTGAATTCGACCAATTTAGCGGGAAAAGGTGTAACAAAATTGAAATCGGCCAATTAATCGAGAAAAGATGTAACAACATGGAAATCGGCCAATTTATCGGGAAAAGGTGTAACAGCATGGAAATCGGCCAAACACTACCTTACTTCGATTCTAGGAAGATTTTCATCTTCCACGAACTCATTGTTTCCTTCTGTTCATCAATTTACCTGCACACACAGAATTACCTGATACCTTCCAAGGATTTATTAGCAGAGTAAAGAAAATAGAAAAATTTTAACTAACTAAAATAAAAAATAGAGAAATGTAAATTTTGCTGAGATTATTTATATACAAAGTCTGAGAAAAATAAGTCCTAAAGTTCAGAAAGGGAAGGAGCAAGCTTATTTCCATTTAAGATTTGATAATTTGTATCAGTTGTACAACTAGTTTTGAATTCTGCCTTGGATAGTGGATGCTGATACAGACGCAGGCGATGACCATTTTCATGTAAGTGTGTATTGGATCCGTCAATAGTAATCAACTGGACTGTCCCATTGGGAAAAATTGTGTCTACCTCGTAAGTCCCTAGCCATCATGTGCGCAACTTACTTTGAAATTCCTTAAAGCGTGAATCGTACAACAGAGCCCAATCTCCTTTCTGGAATAATTTCTTCTTAAGGATTTGGTGATGCCATTTTGTTCTTTGTTGTTGAATCACCGTGGTTTGATGGATTGCGTCCAAATTCTTTTCATCAATCTCATTGAGCTACTGCAGTCTAGATTTTTGTTCCATAATCAAGTCGAGGTTGACTGTTGATGCAGTTCTTAAGGTTTTGATTTCGAATTCAATGGGACAAACATGGATTTTTCCATATACCATCTCGTAAGGAGAAAAACCAGTCATGCTTCTCCAAGTAGTTCGGTAAGCCCATAGAGCTTCATGTAGTCTGTTAGACCAATCCTTATGATTTTCTCTCACTGTTTTAGTAAGAATTTCTTCAATAACTTTCTTGGTGCTTTCCACTTGGTCATTGCTTTGTGGATGGTATGGAGAATCTATTATATGTAAAACATGATATTTACTGAGTAGAACTTCAAATTTATGTGATGTGAAAGGTGGTCCTCCATCATTGACCAGTTCTCTGGGAATTCCAAACCTAAAAAATATGTTTTCAAACAAGAATGCTAAAACAACCTCTTATGATGCTCTGATAAGTGTTTTTGCCTCCACCCACTTGGTCATGTAATCTGTACAGACTAATATATAAACTTTATGATTGGAAGGTGGGTGAATGGGTCCTACAAAATCCATGGCCCATCTCTCAAAAGGCTCTAACACTACCTGAGGCTGGAGTGGCATCTCATTCCTGTGAGTTGGTTGACCCATGCGTTGGCAATTGTCACAAGCTTGGACATAATTCTTGGCATCTTGAAATATGCTGGGCCAATAATAGCCCATTCTTAAAATTTTATGCCTGGTCCTTTTTGCAGCAAAATGACCCCCACAAGGGCCATCATGGAAAGCTTTCAGCAAATCATAAACCTCATCATCCCTCACACATCTCCTGATTTCTTATTCCAGGCCTGTATAGAAGAGGTATCCTCCTATCCAACTGTACCTAGCAATCTTTTGAATAATTTTCCTTCTTTCCCTAGGAGATAGATGGTGAGGTACCTTCCCTGCAACTAGATAATTAGCAATGTCTGCATACCAGGGTGAGTGAGCAGATACTGCAAACAAATGTTCATCAGGAAAGGAATCTTCTACAGGTGAATTATCATCATTTATATGTAATCTCGAGAGAAAATCAGCAACCACATTGTCTTTTCCTGGTCTATCCACTATAGTGATGTCAAATTCTTGTAGTAATAACAACCATCTTGTCACTCAGGCATTAGTAATAGGTTTATTCATTAGATATTTTATGTTTGTATGATCAGTATGAATAAAATGTGGGTAACCAGTTACATAATGCCTGGATTTATTGATTTCATATACTATTGCCAAGAATTCTCTTTCAGTGACTGTGTAATTTAACTCAGCAGGAGCCATGTTCTTGTTGATATAGTAGATAGGATAGGGTTCATTGTCCTCCTATTTCCCTAGTATTGCACCAATTGTAGTTTTTGTGGCATCTGAAGAAATGTGAAAAGGTAGAGCCCAATTGGGCCCTCTCAAGATGGGAGCTATAGACAATCTTTGTTTAAGATCTGCAAAAGACAATTCACAGTCGTCAGTCAAACGTAAGTTAACATCCTTTGTTAGTAATAAAAATAATGGAGAGGCAAGTTTAGAGAATTTTTTTATGAATCTTCTGTAATACCCAGCATGTCCTAAAAAACTTCTTACCTCTTTCTGAGTTGATGGAGTTGGAATGTCCAAAATTACCTAGATTTTGGCTGGATCTACCTGAATCCCTGCATAAGAGATGAAGTGTCCCAACACTACCCCTTCGCGCATCATCATATGGAATTTTTCTGTACTTAAAGAGAGATGAGACTGTTTACATATTTTGATCACTTTCTCCAGATTAGAAAAAGCGTCTTCGAAATCAGTCCCATAAGGTGTAAAGTCATCCATGAATATTTCCATACAGTCATTCACCATATCAGAGAAAATACCAATCACAGCTCTCTGGAAAGTGGCTGGTGCATTACACAAGCCAAATGGGAGAACCTTGTAATAAAATGTTCCCCAAGGGCTGGTAAAGGTGGTCTTATCTTGGTCCTATGGGGAAATCTGTATCTGGTTATAGCCACTAAATCCATCTAGGAAAGAAAAATATTTCTTTCCGGCTAAGTTATCTAAAACCTGATCAATAAATGACAGAGGGAAATGATCCTTCTGCGTTGCCTTATTCAGGGCTCAATAGTCCACACACACTCTCCACTTACCATTATTTTTAGGCACAATAACCAATGGTGATACCCACACACTGTCTGATATAGGATAGATGAATCCGGCGTTGAGAAGTTTCTGAAGTTCTTCTTTAACAATTTCTTTAAGGTTTGGGTTCATCCTCCTTTGCGGTTGGCAAATGGGTCGACATTCTTCTTTGATGTATATATGGTGGGTGCATAGCTCAAAGGGGATGCCTTTCATATCCATGTAATCCCATGAAAATGCTTCTTTATGTTCAATCAGTAAATTCATTAGTCGACAAGTTTCAATGTTGGAGAGATCGGGATTGATGTTCAAGGTTTTTCCAGGTTCGATTTCCACAGCGACGCTCTTGGAACTGATTTTAGGAAATAATTCAGTTGTTACTGTTTCATCATCTGCTGTTACAACGTTTGTTGTTACAACGTTTGTTGTTACAACGACTGTTGTTACAGCTGAATCACTTTGATTGTCAGTAGTTTCCGAGTTCATTTCTTCTAGGGCCATAGGGTCAAAGACTCTGATCAATTGGTGGTGCATGTGTTGTGTAACAACAAAGGGGTCACAAATAAAATAGTTGATTAACTCATCCTCTATCTCGTCCTTGAAACTCAGGGCCTTTCCTATAGTTAGCACATGCAGAGAACTTTCAAACTCAGTGTCCATCCATAGAGAGTTTTCAAGTTCTGCACTGGGTGTAGCATGAGGATACAGGGTAATTTTTTTTGTGTCGTAACCATCAGAGATGGTCATAGAACCAAATTGACAACCTATGAAGGCATCAGTTGTGTCTAACCATGGTCATCCCAAAATTAGAGGATGGCCTCCCATACTGGATTTGGGTTGCAGCATGACAAAATCAACAGGATACTCCCATGAGTCTACTAAAATAATTGATTCATCGATTACTCCTTCTGGTCTGATGGTAGAGAGATCAACTAATTCTAGCACAATAGGAGTAGGTCGGATTTTTGTTCCGAGTTGCAGAAACTACGTAGTTTCTATTGGCATGATGTTAATCGTTTCCCCTAAATCAACTAGTACATGATTAATAGATGTCTGTTCGATTTTAACTGTGACAGTCGGGTTTCCTGGGTCACCATATTTAATAGGTGGAGTTTTGCCTAGCATTAGCTCAAACAAATCCCACACTACAAGAATTGTGAGGGGATCTTTAGGTTTTCATCCAGGTTTTCTGATACATAGATCCCGCACAGTCTTGGCATAAATAGGGACATCCCTTATTGCTTGCAGTAATGGAATATTAATGTGTAGATTTTGCAATTCTCCAAGGAGATTGAAAGATGGTAATTCCACAGGATTGACAATTTTCAGGCTTTGGGAATGGTGGGTCTTCTGATTCTAGAATAGGTTGGTCAATTTCTTTTGTATCAGCAGATGGTTTCTCCCCTGATTCCTTATATGATTCTGAAGATGGAGCATCTTCAACTATTGGCTCAACTATTCTCACTGATCTTAAATGTATTTCATCATAGGGCATAGGAGTAATAGATAAGGCTGTCACATTAAGTATGTCTATGTTCTGAACGGCCTTATTATTTGGGTTTGGGTTAGGTTGCACATGCATATGAGGTCGTAAGGGAGGATTTTTTGGTGAGTTATTGGGAGGCAATTGAAACTGTTGTTGCTGGTATGGAGGTTGGAACTGTTGTTGAAAGAAGTTTGGTTGGTGTTGGCTTGGATAACTGAGTTGTTGTTGAGGACCTCTCCCATATGGGTTCCATTGCCCATAGTGATTCGGTTGTTGGGGAATAGGTAACCATGCATTGGGATCCTGATAAGAGGGTGGTATTTGATTTGGAGGGGGACCATTTGACTGGCCATATGGTAGTTGATTATTCCAATAATTAAATGCTGGAGGAGAGAATTGAGAATTCATACCTTGACCTCTTGGCTGCCATTGTCTTCTTTGTGTGATCAGATAGAAAACCTCTACTTCCTCATTAGTTTCCTTCATTGATTCTTTTACCCTTGGTAGAGAAGGACATTGGTCAGTGGAATAGTCTAATTCTCAAATAAGGCATACCTGGACACTATTCAGTGGGCACTCCCTTGGTGGATGTTTCCTCCTGCATTTTGGACAGAAAATGCATAATACTTATTCTGGTTCTTCTTGTTTCTGTTTGACCTACAAAGTATCCATTTGTGAGGCAAAAGAGTTAATCATCTCTGTTTTGAAACTTTCTAACAGATTACCTATTTCTACTCTTGTTGCTCCTCCATTTGTTGATTTTTGTACCCTTGAAAATATAGCATCCTTAGTAGCTGACTTATTCCTTGTAAATCCTCGAGAACATCTTTTGCAGAGGTCTATAATTTCCTCATAGGATTCCTTAGATATATATCCTTTACCAAGCATATTCAGCATATCTAAGAAATCTTCTCTAACTCCTTTTAGCAAAATGGTTTTCAGAATGTCCTTATTCACATCCGCATGGCCAGACTACTGTAGATTGTATTGGAGTCGCTCCACAAAGTCTTCAAGGGTCTCGTCCTCCTTCTGTGACATTTTGAATAGATCTTATCTGTGTTCCCTTGTTCGACAGTAGTCTTGGTATTTGTGTAGCAAAAGTTGCCTCATTTTTATCCATGTTGAAATGTTTTCCCCTCCAAGGCTCATGAACCATCTTAACGCATTTCCTTTTAATGTGGCTGGAAATAGTTTGAGCTTCTATGCAGTGGTAGTGTAGTCATAGCTTCTACACAAAATGTCAAATTCAAATAGAAACTCATCTGGATCTTCAGTAGATAATCCATGAAAATTTGGGAGAGCCGAGAGAGGTATGTTTTTCATAGGAGCCATCCCTCATGTGGGGACATCAGAAATAAGAAAAAATAGGGTAGAGATAGTGTTTTCATTGTTTACTTGATTCTCGTTGTTATATGGATTCTCTTGGTAGAGATCTTCTTCATTATCCTCTTGATTCTCCATATGTGCTCTCTCCCTCCACTCAAGATGAACAGCGTCCCACTCTTCCTTAGTGACTATCCGACCATTGATCTGATAAACGACTTCTTCTAGTTTTTCTTGGTTTGAGGCTATATTGCCTTGATCCTCTATGTTCTCTAGTGTTGCTTGTTGATTTGTTGGTGAAAAATCTTCAACTTCGCTTTCAACTACAACTTCAAATTCAACCCTTGATGAGAACGATGTTTCAAGAGGGGGTATTTCTACTGACTGTGGATCACGTCCTCTTGGAGGATTGGCAGGGAGAAAAATAGATCCTAAAGAAGAATCTTCTCTGGCTATAATCTCTTCAACAATGTTATGTCTTCCCAGTATGTTATGATTTCTTCCTCCATGTCCTTTGGTGCCTGCAATATTAGTATTTTTGGGGGTTCATTCTCATGTTTGGTTATTCATGAAGACTATTCATTCCTAAAAAAAACTAGTGTGCTTACCAAAATCTACAATTATCTTCCCCGACAACGGTGCCAAAATGTTGGGCACTTTAATTGTCTAATTAAATGGAAAATCAAAGTGTTCAATATAAATTGTCAACCCAGGGAAGTATGTTATTTCAAGATAATTCTTCATAGTCTATGCTAGATTATGGAAGTATCTCTAATCTAATTGCAGTAGGGAAGTTCTTCTAACAAAAACAAACAAACAATATTGCTGACACAATTATGTTGATACAACTGGAGTGTTATAGACTTAAAATCATAATTTCAATCTAAACTAATGAATCTACAAAAGCCATGAATTGCCTACCTTAATCTAACTTTCTAATTCACTTTTGCAGGAATAAATTCTATGCTATTGTTGAAGGGAAATCTACTTATTGCAAGAAGGTAATTCACACTTTTAAACTTAATGTAGAAAAAGGAAAAGTAACTCTCCAGCCATGCTCAACAACTGACTTCTAATTCTCATGAGACAAGTTTATGTGCATTTATCAGGAAGGGACTAAACTGTAACAACAGTTGCATTCAGAAACATTTAACAGTTAAACCAATTGCAATGAAAATAGCTAAATCTAGAATTCAAAATAGAGTGGAATCGGTGAAGAAGGTGGGCCCTTTCCTTCTCACTGAATCCACTCAAAGATATAGATCACAGTATGCTAAATAAATTCAATACAGTTCTTCATTCAATTGCCACAAAGATGTTTGAGTACAATAATCGTTCCTTTCTTCAGTTCAAGCCAAAATACTAACAACCTTTACATTACAAAAGCTCTGCTATTTAAAGTCAAAGTCAATCAGTGTTCAGAAATAAAGCAGTCCTGAGAATCCCCGCTTCTCAGGCTATTCGTTAGATATCATAAATACCAAATCTTGAATTCTCCTTCATCAACATCGTGAGCCAACATTCTAATCAACAGGTGTTGCAGCAGTCGTATCACCACAGGACTGGTGGCGTCTGTTGTAACAGCTTCCGAGATTAACAGGCTTCTGACGTAGCAGTTGTGTAACAGCTTCCAAGATTGATGGGAATCCATTGTAGCAATCCTATAACAGCTCCCAGGAATTGCGCATAGCCGTGACAACAGCGATCCGATTCTCAAAGTGGGTTGTTCTATCATTTTGATCATTAGTTGAATTATTTCATGGGTAAAATATGTGATCATTATCAATCAAACATGCTAAGTAAATGAAAACATAAAAGCAAGATGAATAGTTCATACCTTGTGAAAAAGGGTCTTAGTGCTCATTATAGTAGTCATTTAGCTTAGGAAATGAGAGGGTTGAATGATCATAAGGTGTAGTGAAAAAGGGCATTTCAGGGTCCTAATAGCAAGTAGCCATGTAGGAGGAGTATGACTCACTCCTAGAGAATCAAACTTGGGATATGGTTCCACTTCCACCAGGGAGGAAACTTGTCAGATGCAAATGGGTCTATAGGATGTTCCCTAACTCAAGATTCTATGTTTGTTTGCAGCTTTGGAAAGTTATCTTTCACACCTATTCCAAATCCCTACAACTAATCTAATGTAGGTTTGCTACCAAAAAGTATAAAAATGTCTAATCAATTTTTATAAGCGCTTTATTTTTAAGGTTGTTATTACTCAAAAGGAAAATGGTGTGGACAATATGGTGTTTTGACCGACTCTAAACAATGCAAAGAAATGAGAATGAAAATATTTCACTTTGATGAAAGCTATATTACGAGAAGGAGAAAACGTTTATCATTCGCATATGCACAATGTCCCAAAATTTTATTAAACTCATCAACATCAAGATCTTCAAGAACTGAGAAAAAGAGATTGTACACCAATACACAATTCTTGGCCCCTCCAAAAAACAAAAAACGCCAAAAACGCCAAAAATCAAGACCAAAAATGCCAAACATTCAAGACCAAAAATGACAAAAATCATGCAATTTTGCTACTTCAAATGAAAGGATACCCCCAATCTAATATAAAGAAAGAAATCATTTTTTTGTTGTTTCAAAGATATCTAAAAGCAATAGAAAACATCTATAAAAGAAAGAAACCCAAACAAATTTTCTCTTTTAACACAAACTATTAAATAAAAGAAAAAGTTCTTTCACCAAACAATTCTAAAGAAAAAATAATGCTTTGTAACTGAAAGACACTCAAAGCAAGAGACCAAATATTTCAAAATTGAACAAAGCAAAGATGGCTAAAAGAAGCTCAAAAATTGTCAAGCAAACTGTAAATAGATCATAATCAAACCCAACAATTCACCTCAAAACCAAATCCGAAATCTAGGTAAGGAAAAACCATCAAAAATAAAAAATTTCACAATCGTCGCAGACTGTCAAACTAACATAGTGCGGAAATCCGTGATTTCCGTAGGCCAAAGAACTAATACCATGTGGAAATTTGAGGTTTCTGTAGGCTAGCTATGGGGTAGGATGTGGAGATTCTTCACTATTCGAAAAGGTAGGGTGTGGAAATCAAATATCGTCGCACTGTCCCTCAAAGCAGGGTGCATAAATCAAAGTAAAATAGAAAAAATAAAAAGTAAGAAGGTTTTTCCAGTGAACTTAAAGAGTCAATTTAGATCTCCCAGTGACTCAGAAAACAGAACCCAAGCAATCAAAGAAGGAAAACAAGACAAACTAGGAAAATGATATGTTCCCCAACGTAGTCGCCAATTTTGTTATCGGGTTAATTGTTAAGTGCAGACACAAATCAATCCCCCTAGATTCACTATGAAACTAGAAAAAAACAAGACAATACACTACTCTTTCCTTAGCTTTAAATTATCAAATGAGAAATGAATCTAGAACATACCTTTTAAATATTGAAGATCTGACTTCGTCAATGCAATCCAAGCTTCATCACGAGGTTTATGAGAAATATCTGCAAATAAGCACAAGCCAATGAAGAGAAGAATAACAAAGTCTATTTGATATGAAACTATGTACGTGATTAAGGAATCATACAATATGGACAAATAAAACTCATATAGGAAAGAAAAGTATATATGTATTAAAGAGTGTGGAAGAAAGATACAACCAGATGCCTTGATGTTGTCAGGTTCCTTCCAACAATTCCTTGCTTCCCACACACTTCTAACCCATGGATTTTGAGACTGTAGATCTGATAGCTACTCACAATCTATCTTGACAAAGCAAAGCTCAAAGCTAATATACAATCTCAAAAAACTCCAAGCTACAAAACTCAATAACAAGCCAATCTAACTTTCTCCATGAGAGCTCCTCCCCTTTTATAAGTTGAAGAGGATAAGGTGAGGAGGTTAGGATGATCCCACTAAATCATGAAAGCGAATAATATCCAAATCGTTCAGAGGCCACCTCACCATAGATTCTTCTCCTTCTAGAAGCATCGAGAAGACACTCATTTTTCCCAAGTACAGGAATTTCCGCACCCTAGCTATAGAGCAACCTGCGAAAACTCTGCAGCCTAGGTATAGAGCAAGGTGCGGAAATCAGGCATTTCCGCACCTTGTGTATAGTGAAACCTGTGGAAATCTTCCTTAATAGGGTTTTTTACAAAGGAAAATACAAATTCTTCTCTTAGTAAAAGTTCTTCTCCCTTCTTTCTTCAAGAATTCAGGCCATTGACCCCTCTGAAGGTAACATATAGGTTTACATTATTAATGGTCATAAGGGTGACAAAAATAATGTGTAACATCAGGGAATCTCACTTCGGAAGAATTAGCAGCTTGAAAGTCGAATTACTCGAAGCCCGAAATCCGAAATGAATAAGGACCATCGGATTTGGATAAAATGTGATGACCATTAGATCAGGGAGAACCACATCAGCAGACCACATCTACAAGGACATGTGGCAGACCAAGTTGGAAGACCACATCAGCAAGGACACATGGCACAATAAGAAAATGACAAGTGTCAAGTTGAATCGACACTTCAGGTACATGCAAATCATGAATCTAAGTGACACATGGTAGCTACTGAACTCATGACATGTCAACAAGTGACGTAAGAAAGCTATGTCACTCTGGTAGATTTACTTCGGGAGTTTCATCACCAACAAATGTAAAAAGTCCTGAAGTCTCGAAGGATGAAGGTCCAAAGTTGCTCTCAGACGTCGATCTAAGGTACATTTTATGAGTTAGGACAACCATTAGATCTAGGAGAAGTACAGATCTGATCCCTTGGATCTAAGCACGAAGGATCAAGTTTCATTAGATCTAGAGATAAATGAATGAATGTTAAGCCTTTGGATGAGCGCAGCAGAGAGGACTCTTCAAAGGCCTGAAGTCCCGAAATAAGCAGGGACCGTCCGTTTTCAAGACTGACAGGTGGTGCACAATCCACAACTCTAGAGTGAATCACTTCGAGAGTTTGTGGTTGGGAAAGAAACTAGATATCCGAAGACCCAAGGGCCAAAGAATATCCAGGCCATCGGTTTCTAGAAGGACACATGGCATAAATCTATACAGTTCGAAGAAAAAAACTCCAGGAGAAAGTGAAGGAAGTGAAGTTGAGTTTTGAAATCCCTGAATCCCGAAGAGCCGAAGGATTTGAGGACCTTCGATCTGTAGGAGGACACACATCAATAGATCTTGTACTCCGGTTGGAACACTCCAGGAAAAATCTTGCAAGGAAAGTTGAGATTTATGAACCCCGAATACCTGAAGGGATTGTGATCGTTGATTTGAGAATACCATGTGTCGATAGATCGTTAATTTCGAGTGGAAGCACCACAAAGAAAGAGGATTTTGAGAATCGAAACTCCCGAAGCCCAAAAGGAGAAATCGATCTCATCTGTCGATTAGGAGGGCCACATGTCACTTGGTCATTAAGACTTAGTAGGGTGTGGATCCAAAGAAGAGGAAGGAAAGATGAGAGATGAGAGTCGTTGATCGAAGGAATCTATCAGAGACCATAAGATCCACGATCATGCCTGATTGTGGGACCTGAAATAGATCTAAAGTTAATTTTCTGAAAGGAAACGTGGAGGCTCGAGGTAAATTGCAGGGAGAAAAGTAGTTTGATCTCAAACCACCTTTGGTCGTTCCTACATTTGCATGGTCACATGATAGCATCACCCAAGTTCACATTAGCAGAAGATATGGGAAGGAGCTAGCGCTTCTAGGCTCCATATCAGAGGTTACGCATTGAAAAGTCAAAAATTCTTTGCATGTATAATCCAATGACGTTGATCAAACCGAATCTGATTGAAGGGTTTTTGTTTCACTTTGTGGTTTCTTGATCAGTTACGATTCAGTTACACTAACTATATCATTGTTCTGGGGCATTGGAATCATGGCTCTTGAGCATTCAGAGATTTCTTACATGGGCATTGGAGATTCGAAGAGAAACAGATGATGAGGGCATGAATAAAATAAATATGCCATGACAGAGGAAGGTTACAATTTCTCGGTAAAACAATTTGAACTGTATGTGATCAAGAAGACAACAAGAACAGAGCGTGAAAGATGCAAAGATGAAGAACATAAGTTGGATAGATAAGAAATGGTGAAAACAAAACAGACTGTATGAGAAATTAAGTGCAAGAAGATACGAGCAGGAACACACTGATGCAGGAAGAGCAGAGCAGTGTAGTCGAACAGTGATGAGACTGGTAAGCCATTGATAAATAATGTATCACTGTAATAAATTTCAGAAAGCAAAGATTTGTATCTTAGGGTGGTCGGGTGGTGTTAGGGAGGAATTTTGTCCTCAGAGTTTCAAGTGGGTTCTTGAACACAAGGAGTTGTAGGTCCCATCTGGTTGCAGGCAGAAAAACCAGGGTGTTAGGGTGGTGAAAGGGAGAACTATTTTTCTCTGTTGTATAGGTTGGTTCCTATGTGACTAGAAGTTGGTGCTTCCATCCAATTGTTGTTGTAACACTCAAGGAGTTGTTTCTTCCTTCTAGTGGGTGCTAGAGAAACCAGAGAGTTGGTGCTCTTAGTAAGTTGCAACTTGTAAAACAGAGGTGGTATCCTCACATTGAGTTGGTGCTCAAAGATATATGATGTTTTCATAAAAAGACTTCCTATCATTCAAAGAGGAAGAGGTTTTCTCCCTTTATGGGTTTCCTCATGAATATATGTTTCTATATACTTCATGTGTGTGATTAATGTTGAATACTCTATTGCTTACTTCCTTGAATTATTGTGATCATCATTGAGTGTTCTGTAATGAGTTTAAAATGGGAATAATTGTTTAACCACAGTAACAAATGATTCACCCCCCCCTTCTCAGTTGTCTAATAATTGGTATCAGAGCGGGTTCCTTTTATCTAAGGGTAGATCCTAGAGCTTAAACATGACTATCTATGAAGGAAATTCAACCAATAAGGCCCCCCTGTTCAATGGAACAAACGTTTCCTTCTGGAAAGTTAGGATGAGAACTTACATAATGGATTTAGGTGCAGATGTCTGGGATGTGGTGGAGACTGGTTATTTGAAGCTAGTTGTACTAGCTCTAAGGATGACAAGCTAGAATTCAGCTTCAACGCTAAGGCTATGAATGCTATTCTGAGTGTGCTTGTAGAAGCAGAATTTGTAAAAGTTATGAACTTAGAATCTGCTAAAGAAATGTGGGACAAACACATTAGCAGTTATAAAGGTAATGAGAAGGTAAAGAGTGTCAAGCTTCAAACATACAGATTACAGTTTGAACAACTAAAGATGAAAGAGGATGAAACTTTTGGGAAGTACTTTCCGAGATTTTAAGAACTAGTAAATGCAATGAAAGGACTTGGTGAACAAATTGAGGAAGTCTCTCTAGTCCAGAAAAATTTGAGATCTCTACCAGATAGGTTCAACCCAAAGGTCTCTGCTATATAAGAACTTAATGATCTAAAAGCTTTGCCTATTGAACAAATCCTAGGAACTCTAACTTCTTATGAGATGAGGATAGGTAAGAATAAACCCACCTCTAGAGAAGCATCATTTAAAGAACATAAGAATGAGGATTATTAGTCTGATGAAATTGAAGAAAAAATTGTGAGAAGACTAAAGAAAGGATCAGGAAAGTACCAAGGCAAGTTTCCCTTCAAATGTTTTAACTGTGGAAAGATAGGTCACTTTTCATCTAAGTGTCCACACAAGAATAAGGACCAAAACTCTGAAGGTGAAGAGAAGTACAAATTCAAAAGATTTGGTAAAAATAAAATTTTATGTGTAAAAAATGATGACTCTTCAGGAGACACGGATAGTGACTCTTCTTGTGAAGATAAGATTAATGAATTTATTCTTATGACCAAAGAGGATTATGATAATAAAATCACAAGAAGTGATGCTAATGATGAAGAATTTGTGGTTGATTTGGAAGGAGAACTGATCAGTTCCCTAGAAGAAATTGTTAGACTCAGATTTAAGAAGAAAAAGAAAAACCAATTGCTGATACAGTTCGAGAAAAACAGTAAAAAACCTGATGAAGACTTTGCCCTGCTAAAAGTGGAATTAGAAGAAGCAAAGAAAATAGAGGACATTATGAAACAATAGTTATGAGAGTAGAAGGAAATATGTGAAGCCTTGGAAGAAGAGGTAGTAAAAGCTAGAAAATAGATGGAGAAGTCTAAAGCATTGCATCTCTAAAATCTTCCAAGCATTAAAGCCTCAGCAAAACTAAACAACATTCTGAGAAAAAATAGATCTCCTTTGTTGAATATTGGGTTAGGTTATGTAAGTGGTTCAAGAAACAAACAACTAGAAAGAAAAGAGTTGACGCAACACCCCTACCTCGGTAGGTTCTGCTCGGCCTCCCAGTCTAAGGATCATTTTTAATATCCCTTTGAGTCTAATTGAATCCTTGATTCCCCATGGGAATCTTCCACACACAAGTGTTTATCCACGGGTCCTTATTAGAATTTATGCCTATGGGAATAAGCACTAAGCGCCAACCTTTAACCACGTGATCAGCTGACGTGACCACACTTTTCTCTCGA
Organism: Picea engelmannii; assembly: GCA_009831015.1. NCBI lineage: Eukaryota > Viridiplantae > Streptophyta > Pinopsida > Pinales > Pinaceae > Picea > Picea engelmannii. Next base: position 20,305 of record ML852266.1, read on the forward strand.
ATGGTATATCGGGTTTCACGACTTTGCAAACCTATTATGAGTCCCTGGCTCCTTCCGTCCCTGAAACCCCGAAATGATAATGGGTCCTTTGAATCCTCCCTTGACTTCACTTTATGTTACCTCTGTCTAAAACCTGGGGCCAAATCTTTCGCCACTTTGGAATTTTTCTTATTGGTGATTCGAAATGAAGCAACACCCTTCGCCGATAACCGAAATCGTGATGACTCCTCATCATGATCAATGACTCTGAGCCTCCTGTGATCTGACAGTCTTGATTCTACCTAGACTTCGTGAATTGGTAGTTCACAACTCTCGACTTCGAGTCACAACGTTTTCCACGCCCGAATTCCCAAACGACGAATTTAAGCATGATACCAACGACCCTTGTTGATCCATATCCAACAGCGCATGGAACTTCGATGATTCTCCCTCTGATAATTTTGACCGTTCATTTGGACTTCTCAAAGACTTCTGCCCAATTACCTTGGCTTCTTCTTATTCTAACTTAACTTCTGTGAGGTGACTCTGGACCTCGTTCTTTCGTTGAACCTTCAAAGGTTCTAACCCCTCTGAATTTGGACTCTCACTATAACTCCTAGAATCTAAGGAATCCCTGCACGCACACCTTGTGGCATTTACAATAACCCCTAGTTATTTAATTCTTCAACTCTATGCACTCATTTTCAAAAGAATTTCTTCAACCTTTATCCTCGGTTGTAAAAGTCTAAGACTTCAACTCACTAGTGCACACCTTGCATGGCTCTGTGCGATACCTGCACTCCAGTTGGTATGAGAACAATGATATTCCTCCTAAGATTTTCTGAGATAAAACTCATAACTCTGTCAACGCACTCTATGTAGACCTTCACTGCACTCTTTGTCGGAAATACTCGGGACAAGAAACAATTGAAACTCATACTTCTCCTCTCACAAATTTCATACATTCAACATGAAATCAAGAGTGTACATACACATAGCATTGAAGCAAATGCATAGCAGAGAACATAAGAAAAACTGTAACCATACCATTAAAATAGATGTAAATACAATCGCCTCAACACCATGAAATGGAATCAAAGCATTTTTATATTAACTCCAGTGCTCCTGTACATGGTTCAATAACAACAACTATTTTCTTATACAATCCTACAATCTTTGTTCTTCTCTATGCTCTTGCTCTCTACAGCTCTACAACTTACAATGAGAATTATTCAACAATGCATATGAGGGTGTCTTTTACGAGTTTTCCCTCCAACGGATCTAAGCTATCTAATCTAATTAAAAGATACAACTACTTTACATTCATTACAATTAAATGCGTCCATATTCGACAGATGAGAGCAATGCTCAAGATCTGTTTTACAATCTTAAAACATAAATGAAAATACATTCTCCTAACTATTACATTAATGTTCCTTCATTCAAATTCAAAATGTCTCGAAATATTCGTTGGTGCAATTCTAGTTGTCCTTGCCTTTGCACTTGCTTTACTGGATCATTTGCGATGCTCCTGCATCATACTCCCTTGGATAAAAATTCATGAACTCCTGTTCATGAGCTCTTGCACCGTCTGTCCATGTTTTTGGATATATTTTTCGCTTCCCCAACTGGCATCCTCAATCGGGTGTCCTTTCCATTTGACCAAATATTCAAAGTATGTCTTCCTTCGGGTCTTTTTTCCAACTCTCTAATCAATTATCTTTTCCATCTGTGGCTTTTCAGCTGCAGGCATCTGTCTGATCCACTGAATTTCTTGTTGGTTATCCTTTGTTCCTACTTCATCAACTCTGTAAGGTTACAAATATGCTATGTTGAATATGGGTGATATTCCTACCCCATTTGGTAATTCTATTTCATAAGAATTTTCCTCAAACTTTCACAAAATCTTACATGGTCCAATTTTCTTCATCTTCATCTTATTGTATGTTCCCCTTGGGAACATTTTTTTCCTGAGATGTGCTAGAACCAAATCACCTACTTCAAAATGAAGTTCTCTCCTATGTTGATCTGATCTACACTTTTATTCCTGGTTAGAATTCTTTAACTGCTCTTTGATTTTGCTGTGGAGATCTTGCATCTTTGCTGCAAAATCCTCTACTCCATCACTTCTGAATTCATTCTGCTCTAAGTCTGTCAACTCAGATACTCCTCTCAACTGCATTCCATACATAATCTGAAATGGGCTCTGTCCTGTGCTCTAATTAGGTGAGTTGTTATATGCAAATTCCGCTTGTGGCAGAACCTGATCCCACTGACTATGATGTACATCTACTAAACTCCTCAATAAATCTCCCACACTTTGGTTCACTACCTTAGTCTGTCCATCCATCCGAGGATGATATGCTGATCTAAAAGATAAATTCATCCCCAATTTCTTACATAGGGTCCTCCAGAAATGACCAACAAATTTGGTATCTCGATCTGAAACTATACTCTTGGGTAAGCCATGAAGTCTAACAACTTCTTTGAAAAACAGGTTTGCAATGTGAGTTACATCACTGGTTTTCTGACATGGTGTGAAATGTGCCATTTTTTAAAATCTATCGACTACCAAAAATATGGAGTCACAACCCCTCTGTTTCCTCGGTAGTCTCAACATGAAATCCATGCTCACTGCATCCCACAGCCTCTCTGGTATCAACAATGGTTGATACAACCTTGTATTATGTCTTTTCCCTTTTGCATGCTGAAAAATTATGCATTTGTTCATGAATTTATTGACATTTGTCCTCATCTCTGGCCAATAGTATTAGTCATTTAGTTGTGCAAAAGTCTTATCATGGCCGAAATTTCTAGCCAATCCCCCACTATGTTTTTCCTTCAAGAGGTTCTCTCTCATAGAGCATTTCGGTATACACAACTGGTTACCCCTGAAAAATAGTCCATCCTGAATCAAGTATTCATTCCATTGGCTTTTGTCCCTGAGAACTGGATTCTCACATGCTTCATAGGCTTCTTTAAAATATGCATCATCTCTATACATCTCCTTGATATTGTCAAAGCCTAAACTTTTCACTCTGAACTCCTGCAGAATTAAACATTTCCTGCTCAATGCATCAACAAACTTGTTAGCAGTTCCAGAAATATGCTTTATAACAAAAGTAAAATTCTGCATATATTCAACCCATTTTGCATGTTTTTGGTTCAATTTCTCTTGTCGAGTTATGAATTGTAAAGCATGGTTATTGCTATACAAGAAAAACTCCTTTGGAGCTAAGTAATACCTCCACTTCTTCAACACCTGTATGACTGCATAGAACTCTTTATCATACGTTGAATATTTCATCTTGGTCTCATTCAACTTCTCACTAGAGTATGCAATCAGCATGTTGTCTTGAGTTAAGACCGCTCCAATCGCAAATCCACTTGCATCACATCTGACTTGGAATGTCTTACTGAAATCTAGCAGAACTAGAACTCATTGTCCAATTATTTTCTCTTTCAACAACTTGAAACTTTTCTCTGCTTCCTCTATCCAATGAAAATATTTATGTCTTTTCTTGACTGTGTCCATCATTGGTGCACATATCCCACTAAAATGTATGATGAACTTCATGTAAAAACTAGCCAATCCATGGAAGATTCAAACTTCAAAGATACTCTTTAGTGATGGCCAATCTCTAATTGTTCTTACCTTTTCAGGATCCATCTTTAACTCATTCAAAGGGATCACAAACCTCAAATAAATGAGTTCCTTATTCATAAAATATGATTTCTTCAAATTTATCAGGAATTTCTCTTGCTGCAACTTCCTCATCACTAGATTTAAATGTCTCAAGTGTTCCTCCTCAGTCTTACTGAAGATCAATATATCATCAAGATACACAATTACAAACTTCCCAATGAAATATTTCAAGACTTATTTCATCAATCTCATAAAAGTACTTGGTGCATTCGTCTAACCAAATGGAATGACAAGCCATTCATACAGTCCTTCATTCATTTTGAATGTTGTCTTCCATTCATCACCTTCCCTCATTCTAATATGGTGATATCCGCTTTTCAAATCAATTTTTGAAAAAAACTTTGCTCCACTCAAGCAATCCATCAAGTCATCCATCCTAGGTAAAGGAAATATATACCTAATGGTAATCTTGTTTATAGCTCTCGAGTCTGTACACATTCTCCAACCACCATCTTTCTTTGGGATTAACACTGTAGGTACAACGCATGGACTCAATATATCTCTAACCAATCCTTTGTCCATCAAATCCTGGACTTGCTTCTTGACCTCTTCATTCTCTTGCGACATCAACCTATACGCTGCTTTGTTTGGTAAACTTGCTCCCGGTATAAGGTCAATGTGATGACTTATGCTCCTAATGGGCAACAATGAACAAGGTAATTCGTCCACCACTATATTAGTGAAATTCTCCAGTAGTTCCTGAATTTCCTCAGGTAGGTCATCTTCCCTGGTACTTGTCAATATGACTCTAGGTTTCCTAACCACAACAAACTGCATTTATTCTTATTTCTTGACTTCCTCAAGAAGTTCCTTCCCACTCATGAGAAGTATAGTATTTCTCGTCTCTGTTTTTACCTCATTGTCTTTAATTGGAAACAACATATATATCCTAGGATTCTTCTCCAAGGTGTATGTGTTCCTTCTCCCATCATGAATAACATTTTTGTCATATTTCCACGACCTTCCCAACAAAATATGAAAAACATACATAGTAATAACATCACATAAAATTTCATCCTTATATCCCCCTATCTTAAATTAAACTAAACATTGTTTAGCGATAGTTACATGATGTCCTTTTTGCAACCACAAGACTCTGTATGGGCTCAGATGTGAAACTATTTCCAATTCCATCTTTTCCACCATTTCTGTGGAGACTAAATTATTTATACTTCTACTGTCCACTATTACCTTGCATACCCTATCCTTGGTCTTGCAAGAAGTCCTAAATAAATTGTTCCTCTGGACTGGATTTTCTATCTCTTTCTCTGGATTCAAGAGAATTTTCCTCATCATTAAAGATCTTCTGCCTTCTACATCTTCTTCCTCAACATTTCTCCCTTTTGCTTCTGAAATGTGAGCTTCGCCTCCATCTCTTTTTCTATAGGGGAATTCAAAAGACTTGTGTCCGATTTTTCCATAGAAAAAACACTTTACCTCACCTCCTCTGCCTCTTCCTCTTCCTCTTTCTCGTGGAAAAGTGTTTTTGTCGACATATTTCCTTTCTTGTGAACTTCCTCCTCTTTCAAGGTGAGTATGAGGTTTCTTTTCTTCTTCCTTTGGCTTCTACACTTTGTCCTGGAAAGTTGCTTTTCCTCTGTTCTGACTTCTATCTCTGCCTCTTTGACCTTGATTTCAGGCCAATTTTTCTTCAACCTTCAGATCCATTTGATAAGAATATTCTACATTCCTTATTTTCATCATGCTCATCTCATCCTCAACGTCATATCTCAGACCATTCATGTATCTGGGGACCTTTTCATCATCACTCTCTCGATGACCTGATCTAATGTTTATCCTGTAGAACTCTTCAGTGTACTCCTTCACTGTCATCCCCTTCTGTCTCAAATTCTTCATTCTTTGAAATAGATTGATTTGGTAATCTATGGGTATAAACTTGGATTTCATCTTTGCAACCATTCTATCCCAACTTTTGATTCTTTTCTTTCCCTTGCAATGTCCGTCTTCCTGCAGTTCATCCCACCACAGTGCTACATGCCCTTTAATTCTAGTGACAACATGTTTAAATTTCTTATCCTCTTTGATATCTTCATAATCGAAGTATTTTTCCAGAGATCTAAACCAATCTAGAAGCTCCTCATCTTCTAAGTTTCCTTCATACATAGGAATGTCCATTTTTTCTCTGGCCCCTATTCTTGCAACAACTCGGAATAGACGTTTTTATGCAGCATCTTTGGCTACGCCTTCTTCTTCATTTCTTGCCTCATTCTCTCTTTCAACCTCACTAACATATCCATCTCCATCCATCCTCCTTTGTGTTGTCTCCATGGCATATAATCGAGCACGGAGTTCTCTCATTTCCCTCTCCACAGTTGGATCGGGTATTTGTCTCTCTCTCCTTCTTGGCGGCATTATTTAAATCTGTTCCACGCAGAATTTAAATCACATCTTTCCTTATGTCTCCTCTCACCTACAGAAACAAATATTGTAGAGCTCTTATACCACCTGACACAGCACCCCTACCTCGACAGGTTCTGCTCAACCTCTCGATCTAAGGATCATTTTTAATCTCCCTTTGAGTCTGATTGACTCCTTGATTCCCCACCAGAATCTTCCACACACAAGTGTTTATCCATAGGTCCTTATTAGAATTTACGCCTGTGTGAATAAGAACTAAGAGCCAACTTCTACCCACGTGATTAGCTGACGTGACCACACTTTTCGCTCGAATGGTATATCGGGTTTCCCGACTTCGCAAACCTAGTATGAGTACCTGGCTCCTTCCATCCTTGAAACCCCGAAAGGCTAACGGGTCCTTTCACTCCTCACTTGACTTCACTTGATGTGACCTCTATCTAAAACCTGAGGAAAAATATTTCAACACTTCATAATTTTTCTTATCGACGATTCGAAATGCGGCAACACCCTTCACCGACAACCAAAATCACGATGACTCCTCATCATGATCAATGGCTCTAAGCCTCCTGTGACCTGACGGTCCTGATTCTACCTCGACTTCATGAATCAGGAGTTCACAACTCTTGACTCCGATTCACAACGTCTTACATGCCCGAATTCCGAAATGACAAATTTAAGCATGAGACCAACGACCCTCATTGATCCGGATCCAACAGCTCGCGGAAATTCAACGACTCTCCCTATGAGAATTTCGACCATTCGTTTGGACTCCTCAAATAATTTTTCCCAATTACCTTCTCATCTTCTTCTTATGACTTAACTTCTGCGAGGTGACTCTAGACCTCATTCTTCCTTTGAACCTTCAAAGGTTCTAACCCTTCTAATTTTGGACTCTCACTGTAACTCCTGGAATCTAAGGAATCCTTGTATGCACACCTTACGGAATTTACAATAACCCCTAGTTATTTCACTCTTCAACTCTGTGCACTCCTTTGCAACGACATTTCTTCAAACTTTATCCTCGGTTGGAAAAGTCTAAGACTTCAACTCGTGAATGCACACCTTGCACGGCTATGTGTGATACATGCACTCCAACTAGTATGAGAACAACGATATTCCTCCTGAGCGTTTCTAAGATAAAACTCAAAAATCTGTCAACGCACTCTATGCGGACCTTCACTGCACTCCTTGCAAGAAATCCTCAGGACGAGAAACAATTGAAACTCATACTTATCCACTCATAGACTTCATGCATTCAACAGGAAATCAAGAGCATACACACACATAGCATTGAAACAAATGCATAGCAAAGAACATAAGAAAAATTGTAACCATACCATTAAAATAGATGTAAACAACAACTGCCTCAACACCATGAAATGAAATCAAAGCATTGTTATATTAACTCCAATGCTCCTGTACATGGTTCAATAGCAACATCTATTTGCTTATACAATCCTACAATCTTTGTTCTTCTCTATGCTCTTTCTCTCTACATATCTACAACTTACAATAAGAATTATTCAACAATGCATAGGAGGGTGTATTTTACAAGTTTTCCCTCCTACGGATCTAAGATATCTAATCGAATTAAAATCTACAACCACTTTACATTCATTAGAATTAAATGCCTCCATATCTGACAGATGAGAGCAACGCTCAAGATGTTTTTTACAATCTTGAAACATAAATGCAAATACGTTCTCCTAACTATTACATTAATGTTCCTTCATTCAAATTCAAAATGTCTCAAAATATTCGTTGGTGCAATTCCAGTTGTCCTTGCCTTTGCGCTTTCTTTACTGTATCTCTTGTGATGCTCCTGCATCAAGAGCCAGTAAAGATGATCAAGTTTCAAGTCAGCAGACAATCAGACCATGTGAGTACTCTGCCACCAAAAGATAATAAAGATAAGATGATCCCTGATAAAAAAAAAAGATATCAGAAGATGCAGCAAAAAATGACAAAAAGAATGCCATCCTTCAAGTACCAAAATTTATTCCATGGTTATTGTTTTTACTGCTCTAATTTTGGTCATAAGATTGCAAATTGTCAAATTAATTTTAGAGACATGCAACTAAGGAGATCAAGAAATAAACAATCTTTGCAACATATAACTAAACAGCCAATGAGTATACAAATTTGCACCAATCACTTTGACCTATTGAACAATGAGCTCGAATGTTATAACTGTCATAAATTCGGCCACAAAGATGCAAACTACCATCTGAAGAATTAGAAACAGATCTAAGGATAAAACCCTTAGCTAGAAAAGCCAACACATGGAAAAAGAAATATAGTGAAAAATGTGGTCTAGTACTTTCAGCTCAAAAACAAAAGTAGCCCTGGTATATAGACAATGGATGTTCCAAGCACATGACTAGAGACAAGTATAATTTTATGTCTATAAGTAAAAGAAAAACAAGAAATGTGACCTTTGGAAATAATGAACTAGGTGAAAACAAGGATAAAGGGATGGTGAGTTTGAGTAATAGTAAAGGAAAATCCCAGGATGTTCTTCTTGTAAATGGGTTGAAACATAATTTGCTCAATGTAAGTCAAATCTGTGATAGAGGGTGTGAAGTGGTGTTCACTTCCAAAGATTGTAAGATAAAGTCTGTAAACTCAGGACAAGTGGTGGCTAAAGACATAAGGACAGATGATAATGTATATGTGCTGAAAGAAGATAGAGAAGAGTTTCATCTAAGAAAACATGATGAAATTTGGTTATGGCATAGGAGACTTAGACATGTAAACTTTCACCACTTAATCAAGATCAAAAATCTTGAGGCAATAAAAGATCTTCCAAGAATATCAAAGCCACAAGATTATGTGGGTAAACCCTGCCAAGTAGGAAAGCTAACCAAGAGATAGTTTAAATCCAAGAGCTATACTTCAACAGAGAAACCACTCCAATTAGTTCATATGGATTTATGTGGACCATCAAGATAGGAAGGCACAGGGAAGGAAAACTACTTCATGTTGATCATTGATGATTACTCAAGACTCACTTAGGTTGCTTTTCTCATAGAAAAAGCTGAATCATTTGAGAAATTTAAAATGTTTAAGGCTTTAACTGAGAATCAAACAAGCAACAGGTTAAAGGAAGTAAGATTAGATAGAGGAGGAGAATTTGTGTCAAGTGATTTAAAGGAATTTTGTGATAAACATGGGATCAAGAGAGAATACACAATCCCAGGAACTCCACAACAAAATGGAGTAGTTGAGAGAAAAAATAGAATAGATCAACAACTGTCCAGGTCAATGATGAATGACAAGAACATTGGTCAAACCTACTGGGTAGAAGAAATACACACAACAGTCCATATTCTTAATAAATCCCACCTCATATCACACAATGACAAGACACCTTATGAACTATGGTATGGAAGACCTTCTTCAATCAAACACTTCAAATTTTTTGGGAGTAAGTGCTACATAAAGAATAATAATAAAAACCTTGGCAAGTATGATGATAGAGATGGTGAAGGTGTCTTCCTAGGATATGCTACCAATAGTAAAAGTGATCTAAAAATGAAGAAGACTTGAAAAACTTGAAAACTTATTGCAAGTGAATGTTATGTGTTTAAAGAAAAAGGATCAGTTTGCAACACATAAATTATAGGATTATTTATGCAAATTACACATAGACAACAACATAATCAATGAACATAAACACATAAGCACAGCGATTGATAAAGGAGTTCACCCCTCTTATAGGCTACATCTCCTGGTCCAGCTTCCAATGGATCATTATTATTAATTGCTCAAAAAGTGCTCAAAAACATGTCTTACAAAAATGATCAACCACAACATAAAGATAATCATGACCTCTTCTCGACATAGGTAATCCACCAACAAAATCCATGGAAATACTTTCCCAAGGCCGAGAAGGAACTAGAAGTGGAGTGTACAAACTCAACTTTCGATTACTAGGTTTGCTTGTAGCACACAACGAACATCCCCGAACATATCATGAAACACTTTCATTCATCTTAGGCCAATAGCAATATCTTTGCAAATTAGCCACTGTCTTGCCTACACCAAAATGACCAGCAATAAGAGAAGAATGCGCTTCTCTTATGATGTTGATTCTTTCTCCC
>WSFP011375602.1:0-30471 GCA_009831015.1 Picea engelmannii
AGAACTTGATACATAAAGGGATGATTGTGAAGGAGTACACAAAGGAGTTCTACAGACTGAACATCAGGGCTAGACAAAAAGAGAGAGATGAGGAAAAAGTTGCTAGGTACATCAATGGCTTGAGATATGAAATCCAAGATGAGATCAACATGATGACAATAAGGACAGTGGAGCATGCACATTAGATTGTGCTGAAAGTAGAGGAGAAGTTGGCCAGGAAGAAGAGTCAACAAAATAGAGGTAGAAGCTTGAACAGAGGCAAAGGAGTTTCTCATGACAAGACACATAAGCCCAAAGGTGAGGCAGAGAAATGACATAGTCACTCTAAGAGAGGAGAAAGTTCTCGAGGAAGGAAGAGTGGTGGTAGAAACTCTTTTCCTAGAGGAAGAGAAAGAGGTAGAGGAGGTGATATAAAGTGTTATGACTATGGAAAGGTAGGACACATGTCTTGGGAATATCCTGAGAGAAATAAAGAAGGAGGTGAAGCTCACATTTCGCAAGTGAAAAAGCGGGATATTGAGGCAGAAGGTGCAAAATATGGGAGATCTTTGATGATGAAGAAAGTTCTCTTAAAGCCAGAGCCAGAGGGTGAAAAACCGATGCAGAGGAATAGTTTGTTCATGAGAACTTGCAAGACAAAAGACAGAGTATACAAGGTGATAATTGACAGTGGGAGCACTGATAACTTAGTATCCACAGAGACGGTGGATAAATTGGAGCTAGAGACGACTGCACATCCAACACCATATAAAGTCTCATGGTTGCAGAAAGGTCATCAGGTAATAGTCAGTAAACAATGCCTGGTCAAATTTAAACTAGGAGGATATAGAGATGAAATTCTATGTGATGTGATTCCCATGGATGTATGTCATGTTTTGTTGGGAAGACCATGTCAGTATGACAGGAATGTCATTCATGATGGGAGAAGAAATACTTATACCTTGGAGAAGAATGGTAGGACACATATGTTGCTGCCAATTGAAGAGAAGAAAGTGTAAGAAGCCAACACGAGCATACTTCTCATGAGTGGGAAGGAACTCTTGAGTAAAGTTAAGAAGGAATAGGAGATTTAATTTGCTGTAGTGAGGAAGATGAAAGTTATCCTTACACGTACTTCTATGGAGGATTTTCCTGAGGAAATTCATGAGTTGTTGGAAAATTTTGCTGACATAGTAGTGGATGAGTTTTCAAGCTCATTGCCACCTATCAGAAGTATCAACCATCACATTGAATTGATACCAGGCGAAATCCTGTCTAACAAAGTAGCATACAGGTTGACACCTCAAGAAAATGAGGAGGTGAAAAGAAAGGTTTATGATCTATTAGACAAAGGTTTTGTTAGAGAAAACTTGAGTCCATGCGCAGTACCGACTGTGTTGAGTCCAAAGAAGGATGGAGGATGGAGAATGTGTACAAACTCAAGGGATATCAATAAGATCAAAATTAGGTACATATTTCCATTGCCAAGGATGGATGACTTAATGGATTGTTTAAGTGGGGAAAACTATTTTTCAAAAATAGATTTGAAAAGTGGATATCACCAGATAAGGATGAGAGAAGGCGATGAGTGGAAAACAACCTTTAAGACAAATGAGGGATTGTATGGATGGCTTGTTATGTCATTTGACTTAACAAATGCTCCGAGTAATTTTATGAGGTTAATGAATGAAGTGTTGAAGGATTTTATTGGCAAGTTTGTGATCATATATCTGGATGATATACTGGTCTTCAGTAAAACTGAAGAAGAGCATTCGAGGCACTTAACATTAGTGATGAAGAGGTTGCAGCGGGAAAAGTTGTTGATAAATTTGAAGAAGTCCTCTTTCATGAAGACACAACTCATTTATTTGGGTTTTGTGATCTCTTCGAATGTATTAAATATGGATCTCGGGAAGGTGAAAGCAATCGGAGAATGGTCGTCGCCAAGGAGTATATTTGAGGTAAGAAGCTTCCATGGATTAGCAAGTTTTTACCGGAAGTTCATTAGAAATTTTAGTGAGATTGGTGCACAAATGATGGATACAGTGAAGAAAAGACATAAGTCTTTCAAAATGGACAGAAGAGGCTGAGAATAGCCTCAACATATTGAAGGAGAAGATAACGAAACAACCGATTCTAGTATTACAGGATTTTGGAAAGACATTTCAGGTGAGGTGTGATGCGAGTGGGGTTGCAATTGGAGTGGTCTTGAGCCAAGATAATAGGCCTGTTGCGTATTTCATTGAGAAGATGAATGATACTAAAAGGAAATACTCCACATATGATAAAGAGTTCTATGCCATAACGAAAGCCTTAAAGAAGTGGAGGCACTATCTCGTTTCAAAAGAGTTTGTTTTGTATAGTGATAATCAGGATTTACAATTCATAACCAGACAAGAGAAGTTAAACCAAAGACATGCCAAGTGGATAGAGTTTATGAAAAATTTAAATTTTGTCATTAAACATATTTTTGGTAATGCTAACAAGGTTGCTGATGCATTGAGCAAGAGATGTCTAATTCTGTAGTAATTTCAAGTGAATACCTTGGGGTTTGACCACCTTAAGGAAATGTATCATAATGATCCAGATTTCAAGGAAGCATATGAAGCATGTGAGAATCCCGTGCTCAGAGATAGAAGCCATTGGACCGAATATCTGATTCAGGACGGGTTGTTGTTCAAAGGATGCTAGTTGTGCATACCACAATGTTCGATGCGAGAGAATTTGTTGAAGGAAAAAAATAGTGGAGGTCTAGCCAGATATTTCAGCCATGACAAAACATTTGCACATTTGAATGGTTCATATCATTGGCCAGGTATGAGAGCAGGGGTGAAAAGGTTTGTGAACAAATGTAATATTTTTCAGTATGCAAAGGGGAAGAAGTAGAATATTGGGTTGTATCAACCATTTCCTAGTCCAGAGAGGCCTTTGGATGCAATAAGCATGGATTTTGTGTTAGGATTGTGAAGGACACAAAGAGGAAGTGATTCCATATTTTTGGTAGTGGACAGATTTTCAAAGATGGCTCATTTTATCCCATGCCAGAAGACTAGTGATAAAACGCATGTTGCTATCTTGTTTTTCAAGGAAGTTGTAAGACTCCATGGATTTCCTAGGAATATTGTTTTAGACAGGGATACTAAATTTGTTGGTCATTTCTGGAGACCATTGCGGAAGAAGCTCGGAACAAAACTATCCTTTAGTTCTGCATATCATCCTCAAACAAATGGACAAACTGAGGTGGTAAATCGAATTTTAGGAGATTTGCTGAGGAGTTTGGTCATTGAACACCATAACCAGTGGAATCAGATTCTAGCACAAGGGGAGTTTGCATATAATGACTCGGTGAACAGAAGTACCAGAAAGATTCCATATCAAATAGTGTATGGAATGAATCCAAGGGGAGTGTCAGAGTTAAGATATCTAGAGAAAAGTGAATTTAGGAGCGTTGAAGCTGAAGACTTCGCTGCAGAAATGTAGGAACTTCATAATCAGATCAAGGAGGAATTGAAGAAGAGCAACAATGAATACAAATGCAGAGCTAATCAACATAGGAGGAAAATTCAGTTTGAAGTTGGAGATCAAGTTCTATCACATATTAGGAAGGACAGATTCCCAAGAGGAACATATAATAAACTAAAGTTGAAGAAGATAGGACTGTGCAAAATCCTAAGAAAATTTGGTGAGAATGCTTATGAGATAGAGCTGCCGGAAGATGTGGGTATATCACCGATATTCAACATTGCAGACTTGTATTCTTACAGGAAAGATGGAATCAGAGGATCTAAAGATTAGAAGGAGATCCAGTGGAAAAAGTAGATGTCTGTAGTAGAGAAGCTGCAGATAGAGAAGATCATAGATTGACGAACTGGTAAGAAAACCATAAGGAAAACATATTTTGAATATTTGGTAAAGTGGAAAGGACGACTAGTAGAAGATGCCAGTTGGGTGAGCGAAGCGGACATCCAGAAGAATGGAAGGTCAGTGCAGGAGCTCGTTGTTACAAGGGAAAAACTCTTTATGGCTAAGGGTAAACCACAATAGATAGGTATGACTGCAAAAATCAACTCAATTCCAACATATGCTATATAAAATAATGTACAATCCAAGATAGAGGCCTACCTCGATCCAACGTTTGATGATGTTCCACCATTGAGTACTTTGACCCAAAGATTTATACCTGTGAGAATTTCTCAACAAACAAGAAAAGCAAGTATATAGTGATGATATAAAAGGGGTTAGCACATCAGATAGCATAATCCATCAATAAACATTACAAACACACCCATGGATAATAATCATATATTTGCAAGATACCAATAGGATGGGAAATGAATATTTCTATTAATAATTGATCAGCAAAAGTCTCAACATTACAGACTTTCGCGTCGGCACGGTTCGAAACCAAGAAACCAAGTTCCTTCCAACTGGGTCCCCACCACTTCAATCCTCCACCAATGACAAGCTCACGAGAAAGAGGCAAAGAGGTCATTTCGATAATAATGGAAGAGCTTGGGGGTTGAACATTGTGTTCAGACTTGAGGGATAAAGGGATGTAGACTCAATATGAAGTAATTTCTCCAGAGTAACTTTGATGTCAAAGTTGAATGCTTTCTCCTCTTTTTCCATAGCTCTAAATTGTGCTCTTATATCCTTCATAATGCAACTGAAGGGCCGAGTTGGAATGTTTCCAGTATATGGAAGGCCAAGGATCAAAGATCTTTTGTCATGACATGGAAACCTGACCTCATTTTGTATTTTCTGGCACAAATCCCGATATACGTGAGCTGTAGTGGAGCAACAAGCGTATACACATCTTGTATAACTGATAGGGAGCATATATGTGGAAAAATGCATGTTTTTAGCTCTGGATTCATCAAAAAGGGATAAAAAGTCTGCATAGGGAAATGGAAAAAAGGCCCTCTGTGAAAGATATCAATGGTGAGGCAATTCTTGCTATAACAGATGCCCCCTAATGTGTGAGATCAGAGGAGTATCTGCGATGACTGAAATACATTTTAAATAACCCAGAAGTGGAGTGGTGGAGAACCAGTTGGATGAACTCAATTGTTGATTACATTATGTACTGACTTTGCATACATGGCTGCCAAGATACAATGTAGATCCATGTGAAAAATATACCAAACAAGTGTTCATGGCCATGAATATGAAAATACAAATGTGGTTATATGCCAAAAGATGTCATAGTCACGAATAAGGCCCAGTGAAATCAGTCTCAAAAATCAATCTGAAGATATCTGTATACTATGTAGTACAATCTGATCTCCCATGATCACTGAAGTCAAATAGGTACTGGTCCAATGAAATGGAAGTAACAACTCAGGAAAGCTGCGACCTCATAGTGATGTATTCAAGTCTTCTACACTATCTGCCAATGGTGCAAGTCTACATCATGTGAATAAATGAGTTGAGTTCGAACATGATGAGACATCATTTGATTACTGGTCATTGAAGTATACCGTTAACAAACGCGAGACAACCTACCGATGATGAAAGTAGGTATCAAGGCACTGAGTACATCTCTACAAATGTGAATAAATGAGTTGGTGTCAAACACTTGAGAGATCCATTGATCATGAGACATTGATGTATTCCCATTTGTCAATGGCGATAGAGCCTACCACTAATGACTGCAAGACTCAAGGTAATCATAAAACTCTAGGTCCCACATCCAGAATAAATGAGTTGAAGTCGATGGAAGGAGACCCGCTGAAAGGAGAGAATTGAGACATCTCTCATCAGTCAACACGAGGAACAAAGCATGAGCTTCATGATTTGGTGGAGATCAGACAAAGAACATGTTCATGAACCAATGACCCTGTGAATCTTTTGCGTGTGCCAAATGCAAGCAGTACACAAAAAGGACCCTCTAAATAGCAGCCAATGATGAAAAACTATTGACAAAGGCGAGGAAACCACCAATAAGGCTAATGACATCCAAGACACTATATGGATCCCAAAGTGTGAATATATGTCTTTTCGTTGAACACAAGGGAAGCCACCCAGTCAACGACCAATGATGAAATGTCGATTGTTGGGTTCAAGGTGACCTACCAATGATGAAAGTAGGGCCAGGGTGCATGATAAGACCAAAGTATCATGTGATTCTGAGACAAACTGAGTGTATGGATGACATGCAAAGTCAAGATTTCTGAGGAGTGGCCGACACAGGCTGATAGACTTCATTTGAACAAGAGCATGAGACATATGGCGAACTCCGACAACATGGACTCAATGATGTGACAATTGGATGCAGGAGGCATCAATAACGTTCTCTATAGGGACTGGAAGAGTAACCAGTCGGTAGAGAAAACTTTGTAGCAGAATTAGCTTCCTAAGGCCATGCTAAACCCAAAATTATGATGACACAAGGACCCAATAACTTTGTGCTATGTTCAAAGGTGACACGACTGCTGCCAATTACAATATAGTATTCACTTCCCGCCCATATTTTTTGTTTTTTCATAACAAATGAATGTTATGATACAGAGGAGGGAACGAGTGTTGCAAGTAAAAAAAACTAGTTCCATCAGTGGAACGTACCTATTCTCAATGCAAGGGAATGCATGCGGCAGATGGAAACTTAGGGTGATGTTCCCTCCAGGGTATAGGGTGTAAAATTGCGAAGGATGAAAACAAGGCTCTGCTTGGTTGCGTTGGCGACGAAAGTCACCCTTGGATTGCTTGTAGGAGCATAGCCCAACGCCCATCAGTTTTATGTCACGATTTAATAAATGGGGGTGATCAAATGGGTAAAGACTCAAGAAGATAAACCTTTGACTCAAGAGACCGGGCCTGGTATGTATGCAGCAAGGGAGGTCTTGATCCAACTTCCGTAAGTGAATGGATTAAAGGGTGACAGAGGGAAGACTTGTGAGAAGGGTTAGCAAGACTGCCTCGGGCAACAAGCCTTCAGAAGCTTGAGAATGAAAAACTCAGAAGCCAAGATCCTCTTGGTCCGGAGCTTCAAGGAGCTGAAGAGTGACTCAACTGGATCCTCCAATTCTAAGTCATTCATCGCTACGAAAATAACAGGAACCGATTAGAAACAATGTAACTGCTACAATGATCCAACCTACATCATCCTATAACAACTACAACTCGAATGGATCCTCCAATTCCGAGCCGTTCTAACACAGTAAACAGAGATGAAAAAGAAGCTGACATCCATAAAGTAAGAAGTCTCAAATTCCTTCTACATTAACCAGAGCGACCAACGCTTCATTAAAACTTTACAATCGGGAGCTTTGCTCAACCATCCCCATATCAAAATACAAAGACTCAGTCTATATACCCAGGAAAATTCACCTCATAGAGGCGTGTATAGTCACCCAAAGCTTGGTGTCCCTTCAGTCAAACTCGTACTGATATATTTCTTTAAGCACTACCCTAACTACGCATGGCCCCTGTAAGGAGGGTAGCTGAGCCATTAAGTGTTGGGCTAGCGTGCCTATAATTCTCTGTCGAGTCAAGGACTTCAGCATGGCTTCTTTGAGAAATTCGGTAGACAGGACCTCTTTGAGCAGACCACTTGCCAGACCCTCCATTCTCTATACTTAATGAATGAAAAGAGGTTTCAACCACCCGCTCTTGCCATCAATTACTCCAAGCAAGAAACAATATTGAGGTCGGACCCGATGGCGCCTAGACATCGCGAGGATCCCCTCTGTAACTGAACTCGGTGCCTTTGGCCCTCTGTACACAACTCCTTTCTTTCTCCAAGTGACCACGGGTTGTGACCACGACGCTTTCGGCGTTTGCAAATGGGAAGGAGTTAATCCCTGCATTTAGAAATTGCGATGAGAGAAACGCCGAGACGGATTAGTCTGGTGCCACGCGTCTTTCTGAGATCTGACGGTCTTGAAACTCACTCGGCGATATTGTGGGCCCGGGTCCGAGACTCTCCCGACACCTCACGCATCAGAATATAACGGAGCTGTTGTTTGCGCCTTGGAGTCGCGATGGGCGAAACGTCGAGATGGCTCAGCTTGCCACCAGGTGTCCCCTTTGGATGGACGGCTGAAAATACTTTGTGATATCGCGGGCCCTACTTTCGACGCTTTCGATGCTATCGGGGTTCGGGGTTTCGAGATGTAGAACAACATGAAACTCTCGCCCCTCGAACTCCCAAATGCCGAAATGCCGACGCGACTAGATCTCATGCCACACGTCCTTAGGATGAACAGATGAGGGGGTATTCGATATTTAAAAGGGAACCACCCTCATTTACAGGCTCACTTTAAGTGACTTAGTGCTAGGACCATGGGCTCGGCTTCAAAGGCGCTTTCGGCATTTCGTCGATCGACGATATCAACTGCAATGAATGGGAGGCTCCTTGTTTCCCGAAACTCCGATCCCTGATACACCGACTGGAAGCCACCTATCTCAATTGGGTCGGACGACCCAGATTTGTCCTGAATTATTGGAGCTATCTCTCGCATTAACCCCGGGGCAACCTAGAAGCCCCGAGATCCCGACGACCATTGATCATCTTTATAGGTGGATCTCGGTGGTCGTCAACAAAACTTCGCCCATTCGCTCGAATTGTAACTGAAAAGGGGTTCCTCCGTGCTGCGCTTGGGCGCTTCCCGGGCAATCTTGCAGACCTGTGTACCTTCGTGCCCCGATACCAAAATTGTTGCTAACATTAGGCTCCATGGGGGATAGAGTCGTCCCCACGATGCTCTAAGGACTCATTTTGCAGTTTCAGTGCCTTGCTGTTGGGCTATGGAGTCATTATTAAGACGAAAAATAAAAAATGAAAACGAACAAAGAAACAAAAAGGACAATATTTACAAACAAAGGAGCCATCTGAGACTCAAACAAAACATTTCTTCAGAAAATGCCCATTCACTGGGCTGCTGAAAACTTCTTCACCTTCCAAACCTTGCAACCTGTACGTGTTATTTGAGAAAGTCTCAGAGATTTTGAAAGGCCCGATCCACAGGGCTTCAAATTTGTTTTGTTTGCCCTTATCCTGCTTAGGAGCATCCCATTTCAGCACCATGTCTCCTATCTAGAACCGCTCCTTCTTGGCCTTCTTATAGAAAACCTACTTGATCTTTTGTTGATGGTCCTGAATTTTGTCCACCGTCTGCTCCCTAGCCTGCTAGACCTCCACTAACTGATGAATCCTTTTGATCATGTCATCAGGCTCCTCCTGATGGTCCTGGAGGAATTTTGCTACAAGAATGGCTAAATGAGAAGGGAAAACAAACTCTGCTCCATAGACTAATTGGAAAGGAGAGACGCCGATAGATCTCTTTGTGGTCACTCGGTCGGCCCATAGAGAAAATTTTAATCTGGAATGCCAGGCCTTCTTGTTGTCTTCCAACAACCTTTTGATGATCCTTATCAGGCTTTTGTTGGAGGATTCTGCTAAACCATTTCCCCGTGGATAATATGGGGTGGAGTGAATCAACTTGATTCTGAACTGCTCACAGAACTTGGCCAATGGCTCGGACCCGAAAGCGGCTGCGTTATCAGTGACAATTTTACTCGGGCAACCGAATCTCGTGATGAGGTCCTCCAGGAATCCAATGATTACCTTGTGGGAAGCACTCCTGGTAGGGATAGCTTCGATCCACTTGGTAAAGAAATCTGTAGTAGTTAGGATCCACCTGTGCTACCCACTGGAAGCAGGGTGAATTTCTCCAATGAAATCTAGGCCCCACTGCTGGAAAGGTCCTCAAACCACCACCATATTTAACGACAGAGACTTGAGTTGCTGCTTTCCTGCAAATTTTTGACATTTGATGCATGCTCTGACCCCTTTGCAGACGTCAGTGAACATGGTAGGCCAGTAGTATCCAGCCCTGAGGATTTTGTGGACTTTGGCTTTCCAGAAATGGTGCCCTCCACACAGGCCGCTATGAAATTCAACCACGATCATTTCGACCTCTTGTGGACTCATGCATTTTAAAAGTACCCCCAGGGGGTCTTTCCAATATAACATTTGATCGATCAGGAAGTATCTAACTGCCTTGAGCTTTAGAGCTCTTGCTTTGTTCCTTTGCAGGCCGTCTGGGGGCCGCAACTCTTGCAGAAAGTATATGACATCCTTATACCAAGGACATCGAGCTAATGGGGGCTCTCTTCGAGGGTCCATTTCAGACAACCGACTTTGTGGAATTTCTGATCATTCATTTATGAAACTTATCCCCAGGGCTTGGCAGTTTGCTTCAGCCAACAGCTTGGCTAAACCTTGACCTTTGATAAATTTTGTGGGCCTTATTTCCAGGTCGAATTCCATAATTTTGGCTATCCATTTACTCCTTCTCCCATCTATGTCAGGTTGAATAAGAATGTCTTTAACAGCAGCCAAGGGGACATAGGCGATGATTTTTTACTGTAGGACGTAGGTTCTAAAAGCTTTGAGATATTTTACTAGAGCATAGGCCTGCTTCTCCATAGTGTCATACCTGACTTCGACATCCCTCAATGCTCGGCTGAAATAAGCAATAGGCTGCTCTAGCCCAATGTCGTTTGTCTATAATAGAACAACATCCACTGTGTCAGGTGAGGCAAAGGAGAAAATAAGGAAATCCTTCGAGTAGTTGAGACTGATAAGCACAGGAGCTTCATTCAAGGCCTTCTTGATTTGCTCAAAGGAATGTCGCGATTGAGAGGTCCACCTTACTTCATTTCCTTTCTTCAACATGGTTGTTATAAGATTTACCTCCTCAACAAAGTTAGGCACGAACCTCCTCAGAAAATTAATTTTACCGGGGAAAGATTGGACCTCCTTCTTGGACCTCGGGATTGATAAGGCCTGTATTGCTTCAACTCTGCTAGGGTCAATCCTGACTCCTTCCGCTGATACTATGTGGCCTAGTAATTTTCCCTCCTGCATGGCGAACAAAGATTTATTGGGGTTTAATGAAATGCCAAAAATCCTGCATTTCAGGAAAACCTTCCTGAGATGACGATAGTGTTCTTTATCAGACCTGGAGAAAACTGTTATGTCATCCAGATAGATCACCAAAAACCTAACTTTCTCCCCGATGAAGGCTATGTCCATGGCTCGTTGAAATGTCACCACTGCATTCATCAGTCCGAATGGAATTTTGGCATACATGAATGTGCCCCAAGGAGTGGTGAAGGCCGTTTTTTCTCTGTCTTCAGGCATGACCAATATCTGATTATAGCCAGAAAAACCGTCGATCATGGAAATCCTAGATGCACCGGTTACCCTCTGCAATATGTGTTCAATGTTGGGCAGGGGATAATTGTCCTTTCGTGAGCTCCTGTTCAGGTTTCTGAAGTCTACACAGAGTCAGATCTCTCCATTCGTTTTCCTTACTGGCACCAAGTTGGCCACCCACTCTGAATACCTCAACGGTATAATGATCTGAGCTTGAAGCAGCTTCTTCACTTCCCTCTCCATGATAGGCAATAACATAGGATTGATCTGTCTCAACTTCTGCCTAAATGGATTTGCCTCCTCTTTTAATGGGATTTTATGCTTGATGACATAAATGTCATATGTTTTGAGGTCTTCGTAGGTCCAAGAAAACACGTCAGCGGATTCCCTCAAAAGTCCAGTGTATTCGGACTTCTGCTCCTCCGTCGGGCTTCTTGACAATTGGACAAACTTGGGCTCACTCTCAGTCCCAATGTTGCACAATAGTATCAGTGTTGTCCTCCGTGGCCTCCCCTTTTAATGACACATCGTTTCTATCAAAAAGCCTTTCCAGAGGAACCAGTCCTCTTGGAATATGATTGCTGGGTAGCTGCACAATGTTACACTTTGCAATCTTATTCATAAAATTACCCCCATCAAACTCTTCTTCGGAGACAGAGTCTTGGTCGATATGCATCTCTGAAAATTCTTCGACAGTCTCCAAGAATTTATTGATCTCGAGATCACCCTCGAATACCTTCCAATGCTTGACATTGCCAGGTATGGATGGCCTGTATTTTACTTCCACATCATATTTGAATTTAGGCTGCAAGGGTACTTTGAAATTACTTGCTGATGTAACCAAGGAATATGCCATCGTGTTCTCCTCTCTTGGGATGAAAGAAATGTTAAATGCTGAGAAGAAACTGTCAACTAGGTCCCACACCTCATTTCTGAGTCAAGGATGCTTAGCCTGATAAGCGTTTCTGACCTGTTGGACCACCAACTCTGCATCACCGAACACTGCTACCTCCTGAATTCCCATTTTCCTTACAGCTCTCAACCCCAGGACGAGAGCTTCATACTCTGCCACATTGTTGGTAGCTTCAAATTCCAGTTTGTATGATAGAGATATGGTTTCCTAAGTGGGTGACACAAAAACCACCCCAGCTCCAGCACCTTCCCTGGAAGAGGCCCCATCAAAGAACATTTTCCAGATGGGGGTGATGGAGGGTGGAAATTTAGGGGAAATGGTGGGATACTTTCTGAGTTTGAGAGGAGGCTCGGGGGCATGGGTGAGTTGTAGTAAACTGGAGCCTAAATCAGTGTCCAAGGCAAAGATGGGATGATTGGTAGGGTTGGCTTCATCGCTGATTATATAGGCCAGTTGGGTTTCTCTGTATAGCCTTCTATGCTCTCCTCCAAACACTGGGATCGTATCATATGCGAGGTCCATCTGCAAGGTTCCCCCCAGTCTTTTTATCCCAGATCTTGATAGCAACATACCGAACTTGGGGGGGACATCGGCCACTACAATATCCATGACCACACTTTTCATGGGCAACTGAAATAAGGTCACGACCAGGTATTTGATAACTCCTAGACACTGAACCCTTCTGGAGTCAAAGGAATAGAGGTCATGATAGGCTCGGGTGACTTCTAGTCCTAAATATTCCATGACGGTTTTCGGCATGAGGTTGTGAGAAGCCCCCGAATCCATCAAACAGTTGTGCAATGCCTTGTCATGTATGTTCAAGGAAGTGTAGAAGGGAGGGGATGAGTCATTCTTGTCTTCTACCATAGGACCTAGAATAACTACAGGCTTTTCATCTTGCAAATTGATGGAGTCTATGGGAAGGCTTGAGACCTCAGACTGTAAAATCTCAGAGAAGCATTTCTTGAACCCTTCATGTTTAATCAATTCTGTCAGGGGCACAGGGATTCTGATTTTTTGAATTTCATGCTCGAAATTAAAAGAAGACGAGAGATTTGGGATTTCTCTTATTTCGGGGACATGAATCTGAACTATGGGAGAGGGGAATTGAGTCTTCTTACGTTTGTGACTGTCCGCTACCTCATTAGCAGGCTTCTCTGATCTAGCGGACTGCTCAGGAACATCAGGTGTTGTTGTCCTTTTTTTAGACCTCAGATCATATCTGCCTTGACTGCCACTAGCCTTGTCTCCCTTGCTCAATTCATTTAGATGTCTGTCCATGAGAGACTCCTCGTATGCTGATTGAGTGAGATGAGGAAAATGAGGCATGTCTCTGAAGCAATGGATTTCAGGATCAAGTTCCTCTGCTCCTTCTTGTTCCTCCTCGACCACGA
Source organism: Picea engelmannii (assembly GCA_009831015.1). Taxonomy (NCBI): domain Eukaryota; kingdom Viridiplantae; phylum Streptophyta; class Pinopsida; order Pinales; family Pinaceae; genus Picea; species Picea engelmannii. The sequence continues at coordinate 13,451 of WSFP011375602.1, forward strand.
AATTGTTTTGAAAAGGGGCCTGAATTTTCTGGTCGTCTCTGTCTCTTCCCCTTTCTCTCTGCATAGTCGAGGGAGTTATATTGTTTGGCCTCCTGAAACCTCCTTTGTTTTCAGCATTTTGAGGGCCCCTGTATGCTTGTCTTCCCTCCACCTTCATTTTCTCCATCTCTGCAGATAGAGACTTCACCAACTTGGTCAATTCGTCCACTTGAGGGTGGGGCACTGACGGGCCAGAAGTTGAGGCTTCAGATCTTCCCTTTCTCATGTCTGCGTCAACCTTGTTCCTCAGTCTGTCAGTTGCTAATACATTAGATTCCACCTCTATGGCTGCATCTTGCATTTGAGCTAAGGAGGTGGCTCTTCTTTCTCTTAATAAGAGACAAAAATCGGAACCCAATGCACTAGCATAAGCAATTTTAGTTGAGGCTTCTGAGGGCTTTATTTCAGCAGGAATCTTATTATACATCTTATTGAATATTTTGGAGAAGTCAAAGACGGAATCTCCTTCCATCTTCTTCAGAGACCAGAACTCCGTCATGTAATACATGAAATCTTTCCTATCTCCCCACTGCCTCAGGAAATCACTATCTAGAGCTTCAATCCCAACAATATATCCTAGAGCCAATCCTCTAAACCATTTCCTCACCTCGCCATCCAGGCTCTGGATGAAGACTCTCATCCAGACATCTTCATTTTCAATGTTGAGGTTGTCTGCGTAACTGTAGAAAGAAACCAAGTGGTCCTCCGCAGTTACGTCCCCTTCCCCGGTGAACTTGGGCATGTATTTCACGTAATCTCCAGCAGGGAGAGGATTCATAGGATGGGGTAGAACTAAGGGAGCATATCTGGAAGTGACTATGGTGTCCATTATATTCAGAGGGGGATTAACACCAGCCATAGGAGTATTAGGTGGAGGAGAACTGGGAGGAGAAGGAGTTCGCGAAGGGGCTATTGGGAATGAGTCCCGAAGCGGAGTTGGGAACAAGAGGGGATTTAAGGAGAAGGCTAACGAGCTCAAGTCAGCAGGTGCTTCTCTTTGCACAGGAGTAGTAAAGATAGGAGTGGGAAAATATTATGTGGTCCTGGGTCTACGCCAAGGTACAATTTCAGTGGAGAGGGGAGTGACAAGGTCTCGTCCCTCCGGTCCCAGACCAGGAGAGGAAAACTCAACAGGAACACTACCAAAATTTAGGAAACGAGAAACTTCAGAAACAGGTTTGTCGAGAAACTGAGGAGGAGAAAAAGGAGTTCCCACAGAAGGATATGGTGAATTACCTAGTTCGGTGGTGGACGCTTCTTCTTCAGAGGCCTTTCCCTTTCTCCGCACCACCTCTGGATCTGATTCAAGCGTAGCTAGAGGCAACTGTGGATGAGACCGCATATGCCTACCTCTGAAAGCCACAACTAACATGGTAGGTTCGCCACTATGGATTCGTCACAATGGAGTTTCCAAGTGCACAGTAGCAATCTTCAAAGGCTCTGATACCTGATGCACCTTCAGGATCATAGGCTCAATGTCGTTCAATCCTGGGGAAAATTTTCAACTTCGTCCCCGGCAACGGCGTCAGAAATGTTGGCGACGGAAGTCACCCCTGGATTACTTGCAGGAGCAGAGCCCAACGCCCATCAGTTTTATGTCACGATTTAATAAATGGGGGTGATAAAATGGGTAAAGACTCAAGAAGATAAACCTTTGACTCAGGAGACCGGGCCTGGTATGTATGCAGCAAGGGAGGTCTTGATCCAACTTCCGTCAGTGAATGGATTAAAGGGTGATAGAGGGAAGACTTGTGAGAAGGGTGAGAAAGACTGCCTCAGGCGACAAGCCTTCGGAAGCTTAAGGATGAAAAACTCAGAAGCCAAGATCCTCTTGGTCCAGAGCTTCAAGGAGCTGAAGAGTGACTCAACTGGATCCTCCAATTCTAAGTCGTTCAGCGCTACGAAAATAACAGGAACTGATTAGAAACAATGTAACTGCTACAGTGATCCAACCTACATCGTCCTATAACAGCTACAACTCGACTGGATCCTCCAATTCCGAGCCGTTCTAACACAGTAAACAAAGATGAAAAAGAATTTGACATCCATAAAGTAAGAAGTCTCAAATGCCTTCTACATTAACCAGAGCGACCAATGCTTCATCAAAACTTTACAATCGAGAGCTTTTCTCAACCATCCCCATATCAAAATACAAAGACTCAGTCTATATACCCAGGAAAATTCACCTCATAGAGGCATGTACAGTCACCCAAATCTTGGTGTCCCTTCAGTCAAACTCGTACTGATATCTTTCTTTAAGCACCACCTTAACTATGCATGGCCCCTGTAAGGAGGGTAGCTGAGCCATTAAGTGCTGGGCTAGCATGCGTAGACTTCTCTGTCGAGTCAAGGACTTCGGCATGGCTTCTTTGAAAAATTCGGTACACAGGACCTCTTTGAGAAGACCACTTGCTAGACCCTCCATTCTCTATACTTAATGAATGAAAAGAGGTTTCAACCACCTGCTCTTGCCATCAATTACTCCAAGCAAGAAACAATATTGAGGTTGGACCCGATGGCGCCTGGACATCACGAGGATCCCCTCTGTAACTGAACTCAGCGCCTTTGGTCCTCTATACACAACTCCTTTCTTTCTCCAAGTGACCACAGGCTGTGACGACGACGCTTTCGGCGTTCGCGAATGGGAAGGAGCTAATCCCTGCATTTAGAAATCGCGATGAGCGAAACGCCGAGAGGGCTCAGTCTGGTGCCACACGTCTTTCTGAGATCTGACGGTCCTGAAACTCACTCGGTGATATTGTGGGCCCGGGTTCGAGACTCTCCCGGCACCTCGCGCATCGAAATATAACGGAGCTTCTCTTTGCGCCTTGGTGTCACGATGGGCGAAACGCCGAGATGGCTCAGCTTGTCGCTAGGTGTCCCCTTTGGATGGATGACTGAAAATGCTTCATGATACCGCGGGCCCTACTTTCGACGCTTTCGACGCTATCGGGGTTCAGGGTTTCGAGATGTAGAACAACATGAAACTCTCACCCCTCGAACTCCCGAATGCTGAAATGCCGACGCGACTAGATCTTGCACCACGCGTTCTTAGGATGAACGGATGAGGGGGTATTTTATATTTAAAAGGGAGCCGTCCTCGTTTACAGGCTCGCTTGAAGTGACTTAGTGCTAGGACCATGGGCTCGACTTCAAAGGCACTTTCGTCATTTCGCCGATCGGCGATCTCAACTGCAACGAATGGGAGGCTCCTTGTTTCCCGAAACTCTGATCCCCAATACACCGACTAGAAGCCACCTGTCTCAATTGGATCGGATGACCCATATTTGTCTTGAATTATTGGATCTATCTCTCGCATTAACCCCGGGGCAACCTGGCAGCCCCGAGATCCCGACGACCATTGATCAACTTTATAGGTGGATCTCGGTGGCCATCAACAAAACTTCGCCCATTCGCTCGAATTGTAACTGAAAAGGGGTTCCTCCGTGCTGCGCTTGGGCGCTTCCCGGGCAATCCTGCAGACCTGTGTACCTTCGTGCCCCGATACCAAAATTGTTGCTAACAGGTTGAGGATACAATCTGATTAGGCAACGATTTATAACACAAAGTGAGAACCGACTAAAGGCTCAATACAACAAGCGAGGGCATGAGATGCAATCGCAACTTGACGCCAAAAAATGTCCTTTTTTTATATCTTTTAGTCTACTTGGTGTGAAAAAGGGGTAAACTTGTGCAAAATAGACGTCTTTTCAAATCCAATTTACAAGTGTGAAAAAGACAAGTTCACTCGACAATCTTTTCTATTTTTGATAGCGAGTCGGGAAAGAGCTTAACTAGGATTCATGATCTTTCAAATCCAATTTTAACGAGTGTGAAAGGGACAAATAACTAGACGATATGTTCAGTTTTTGGATGATTCAGAAAAGGGCTTAACTGAGACTTGTTATTGGGAGTCTAATCAACGTATAAAGGGGGAGACCAAGGCTCCCATCCTGACTTTCTACCGAAAGTCAGTGTCTTGTGGATAGTTGACAAGAGCTTGGGAAAAACCAAGGCTTTCCAAGTCAAGGAGGAGAAGGTGCTGACGAAGGATCAGTCTTCGTGATGGTTCGAATAATGTCTCTTAATGGAACAAACATAGGTGTGTGAATGGGATGTCCCATCAGGTCGTCCCAATCAAAAGGAACCTTGTCAGGACTTGGAGGGAGAGCATTCGAGGGAAAAATAAGTCTCTCTCGTTCAGAAGGGGGAAGGTGTGAAATGATGATGACATGGCTGAAAGGTGCGTCATTCTCTTCAGGGAGAGTAGGGTTGACCAGAGATTGCACTAGCGTGGCCACTTCTTCCATTATAGGTTGAAGAGGATGCATAGTAATGGGGGCAAGGGACACTTCACCTTAACAAAGGGGGTGAGGTCGGGAGAAGATTGCATCGGTGGAACCACTGAGACGATCAAGGGAGAAGTGGTATGAAGAGAAACCTCAGATGCCTCAGAATTAGAAGGGCTCTTGGGTGAGCCCCACGCTTCTGGTATCTCAGTAGTAATTAGACACAAATGAGCAAGGTGACTTCCTTCCCAAGTCCTGCAAAAGAATTTAGGCTTACGCTTGAGGCGTCTGGGCTTCTCGATGTAACTAGCGAGGGAAAAAGAGTCGTCTTTTGCATGATGAGTAGAAGTGAGAGACATGACATGGATATGATTCGGGGAAAAAAGAACGGTGCACCCAACATAATTGGTAGAGGTTGGGGGTAAGTTGTCGACGTAGTTTGTAGAATAAGTCGATCCATCGTCGACATGACTTGCAGAGGTTGGCGATGGAGCACCAGTATGACTGAAAGTGAATAGGCTAGTGATAGATGGTGGCATTTGAATTCATGGTCCGGGAAAAGATTGATTCTGAAAAATTGTGAGTCAGGCATGATCTTGGTGTACCTCTTTCCCTAGCCCACGAAAGGTGCTGGTTCACGCCAAAATGGTCCGATGAGGTTTGGACAGACATCGTCACTGGGGTCTGTGAAGAGACCGAGGTAGGATAAGGATTATTCGAGTGAGGATATATGCTTCTCTCTTATGAAGGGGTCCCATAAAGGGGGTAGTCTGAATCGTAAAACTGGTTCTCTCCATATGAAAGACCTGGTGGTAATTGAGGACCTGTCATGGAAAAAGTGTTCGAAGGAACTGACATGGCAGACGAAAGATAGATGGGTGGGGGGTAATAAGTGGGATAGGCACCCATCTGAGTATTGGCTCCTGAAAGAGCATAGCTAGTATTGGATCCGTAGGGAGGAAGGTTCCAACCTCCCATGGGGACACGACTCATATCAAACGAAGAAGTAGGCATCAGAGCCATGGTGCCCCTGGGTCCAATGCTAGGATTCATATATGTGGGCCAGGGAGGGGGATTCACGGGAGAGGGATGCACGAGAGAAGGCATATCAACAGAAAAATGGCTAGAGAACCAAGGTGCGGACTGGGTGTTGTAGTTCTGCATACCATTATAAAAAACAGACGGATTTTGCCCCATGAACGTCATGGGGGGGTAGAAGTAAACGAGGGAGAAAAAGGAAATCCACTATCCATGATAATAAAGGCTCAACACAAAAACCTATGGTCAACTAATAATCAAAGAGCATACCAAAAAGTCAAACAACCAATATGCATGCAAACAGGGTAAAGTGGCTGAGTGGTCTCCCTTGCTAAAAAAGGTGTGTCTCATCCAAGAGGGACCTGAGACTCCCCGCTAAAGTTTGGAGGTAACATAATCAATTATAAGGGCCCTCGTGGGATTAACAACCAGTCGATCAGATCCGCCCGGAGAGGTAATCCTCCATAAAGGTTGTGTGATGTCCGACCCTTATCTGACTCAGGGTACAAGAAGAATAACCCCTACAAGTAACCTATGAGATACCTAAGTCAATAAACTAATAAACCACTGTATAACCGATGCATATGGGTAGGGTAGAAAAGCCCGAAACCTTGAAAGAACCACCTCTTATAGAGGTATGGGCACTAGAAAGATCCCCAAATACGAATAAATCCACAGAAATATCTCTGACGCTAGGTGAGTATCCAGGGGTTATCCCTTCAACTAACTTCGCGCGACCTCGTGATTAACTCCGGTGTGAGTGGAGCCTCCTGATATTACCAATTATACAATGGACTTATCAACTCCCTATCTCATACACATATGTTGATTTAATTTCCTTGGAGAAGTTTACTCACGAAATCCTATTCCAAGGCACTAAATCCTAAGCTAGTTTGTGCACCCTAAAAATAAAATCATGACTAATCAATTTTAGTTTAAAGCATAAATTTTATTGGCCGTGGTTACTCAAAAAAGTATGGAAGTGAAACTCATGGTGTTATGACTCTGCCAAAAAATAAATATGGATACAATGAAAAGTCTATCTTTAACTTTTCAATGAATGATATGCTAATAAAATAGTGCAGCGTTCAATTTCAAATCTGCAATTCAGAAGTAAAATACGATCTTTTGCTAATTGTGCTAAGTTAATGATGAAAATTCAAAGACAAAAATGCCAACCAATGCAAAATGCCTTTTTTTTTTGTATTTTCAATATTCTAAAAAAAAAATGCATGGACTGATAAGCAACTTGACAGATGGATTCTACAGTGTATAAAAGCAGTAACTCAAGCAGAATACCAGGCAGCCAAGCAAACAACCCAGAAACCAAGGAAAAATTAAAAATAGAAAACAAAGAGAAAGACTACGCCCAAAAATTCAACTCCAAATAGGCTTCCTGTCATCCCAGATAATCTCAATAGGCACTACAAAGACCTAAAATGGCTCAACAATATTTAAATCCTACCCAACAATCACTCAACCAAGAAAACAAGCAAGGGGAAGTGGTATACGCGACTGTTCAGGAGAACAACGCGTATATACGCTTCTTGCAGTGAGACAACAAGCGTGTATACACGACTGTCAAGACAAAAAGGACGTATATGATTTAAAACAAGGCCAGGCAAGGGTAAAAAGGCTGAAAACTCAGACTCAGAGTGAACAAGATCTGTCAAGCAGTGATACGACAAGAAACACAAAGGAAAAAGAGAAATGTAAGAAGAAAAAGTACTTCAACCCTTAGAAGGAATATCTCTCCCCAGTGGAGTCGCCAATTCTGTTACAAGGGAAAAACTCTTTATGGCTAAGGGTAAACCACAATAGATAGGTATGAGTGCAGAAACCGACTCAATTCCAACATATGCTATATAAACTAATGTGCAATACAAGAAGGAGGCTTACCTCGATCCAACGTTTGATGATGTTCCACCATTGAGTACTTTGACCCAAAGCTTTATACCTGCGAGAAGTTCTCAACAAACAAGCAAAGAAAGTATATAGTGATGATATAAAAGGGGTTAGCACATCAGATAGCATAATCCATCAGTAAACATTACAAACACACCCATGGATAATAATCATATATTTTCAAGATACCAATAGGACGAGAAAGGAGTATTTCTATTAATAATTGATCAACAAAAGTGTCAACATTACAGACTTCCGTGTCGGCACGGTTCAAAACCAAGAAACCAAGTTCCTTCCAACTGGGTCCCCACCACTTCAATCCTCCACCAATTGCAAGCTCATGAGAAAGAGGAAAAGAGGTCCTCTCGGTAATAAGGGAAGAGCTTGGGGGCTGAACACTGTGTTCAGACTTGAGGGATAAAGGGATGCAGACTCAATATGAAGTAATTTCTCCAGAGTAACTTTTCTCTCAAAGTTGAATGCTTTCTTCTCTTTTTCCATAGCTCAAAATTGTGCTCTTATAGCCTTCAAAATGTAACTGAAGGGCCGAGTCAGAACGTTTCCAGTATATGGAAGGCCAAGGATAAGAGATTTTCTGTTGTGACATGGAAACCCGACCTCATTTTGTATTTTCTGGCACAAATCTCGATATACGCGAGCTATAGTGGAGCAACAAGCATATACACATCTTGTATAACTGATAGGGAGCGTATATGTGGAAAAATGTATGTTTTTAGCTCTGGATTCATAAAAAATGGATAAAAAGTCTGCATAGGGAAATGGAAAAAAGGCCCTCTGTGCAAGATAGAAATGGTGAGTCAAATCTTACTATAAAACTCGTCCATGAATTTTTCATCCAGAGGAGTATGATGCAGGATCATTTTCAGCAAAGCACAAGCAAAGGACAACTGGGCACACTAGCGCACATTTTGAAGAAATTTGAATTTTGAAGAATGTGTATCACACAAATATTTTGAAAAGAATTGTAATTAAAGAACGTCTTTAATGCTGTAGAGATGGATAATTTAATGAGGAAATAAGAGAATGTATTTATTTTAATGTAGCTGAGTGCAGTATAGATTCGATGTGTTCGATCTGATATGTCTATCACGAATATTTGTTGTAATAAATATTTGTAGTTGATAAATTTTAATTCAATAGGATAGCTTTAGAGTAGTTGGAGGAAAGAAATTGAAGAGCCTTCTTGTATAAAATCTTTGTATTGTTTCCTAGTAGAAGTTGTTGGCGCTCTAGTTATTGAGATTTATCGCCATTGTAGCTGAGAACTAAGAGATACAGAGAAGCAGTGTATGAACATATGCATATTTCAGTGGAATGAATATAACATATGAGCGTTGTTCCGAATGCGTGGTGTTGATGTGTCTATTTGAATGAATGGATGGTAGACTTTCTGTTTATTAGGAATTCTCAGTTATTTATTGTTCTTGTGTTTATGAATTCATTTACATGGTTGACTATATGAATATGTGAGGTTTTAAATAAGTTTCAATTGTTTCTCTTCTACGAGCAAGTGCAAGTGTGCATAGTGTCCGCAAGGAGTGCGTTGAACGAGTCTGTTTTGACTCATAAGCTCAAAATATATATCATGAATCTCATAGGTGCAAGGAGTGCATAGCGTCCTTAAGGTGTGTGTGACATGATATATTTTGAATCAGAAAGTTCTGGAGAGATAGCTTGAAGAAATTTTATCCGCAAGGAGTGCATGACCGAGTCTTATGAGTCGGAATCTCAGAAGGAGTATCTGGAGTTGTCCACAAAGTGGCTGGATTTCAGAGGAGAACTTGTTGTAAGGCATGCACAGGATGAAATTCGACTAAGTGTCGAAAGGAGTATTCTAAGGAGGTAATATTTCAAGAAGAACAAGCTCAGGAGGAAGAACGACGAGAAATATTCTAAGGAAGGATTCCTTTGAGGTTTCTTTGATTAAGCAAAGCAAGATCCGTCCAGGAGGGATTGGGATCATTACAGACCGTCAGATCTAGGAGGAATTGCACAGAGGCAAGTCGTGAGATGTTTCGGCATTTCAAAGTTCAGAGAAATTCGAAGTGTTGAAGGGATAGGATCGCCAGAGTCGCGAAGTGAATCTAACCGTTGACCGTGAGGAGACACATGACATCGGATTAAAGAATTCATAAATTAGAGATTCAAGAGAAGCAACTGTGGAGTAAGTGAATTTTTGCGAAGTTGTGAAACCCAAAGCTTAGCTAGACCGTCGGATCCAGGGAGACACGTGGCAGAGACCCGTGAATTCGGAGAAATATGTTTTGGAAGGAAACAAAGGAGGAGTCCATCATATCACCGGATCCCGAAGTGGTGAAGGGTTGTGAGGAGTTTAGCATGATATTAGTACTCACAAATCGGTGTCATCAAGCGTCAAAGAGCGGAGTTGTAAGTGCTCCGAACTTACACGCGACATCAAGGGGACCTGTGTGAGCGTATAGATTTCTCAGGGTTTGTTGAAGGCCCAAAGAACTAGTTCAGTTCGAAGAGTTTGAAGATCCAAGACCGAGAGATTGAAAAATCTCCAGGAGAGAAGGGGGTTGTGCACACCAATGGCCCTTTGGAAGGTTTCTCCAGCATTCATAATCCCAAAAGGAATTTTTTCCTACATGAAAGTACCCCAAGGTGTTGTGAAGGCTATCTTTTCCCGTTCGTCCGGGTGCACCATGATTTGGTTGTATCCAGAAAAACCGTCAAGCATCGACATTTTATGAGATCCAACCACCTTTTGCATGATGTAATCCATCTTAGGAAGAAGATAGTTGTATTTTAGAGACACCCTGTTTAGATTCCAAAAGTCGACACACAATATTATTTCACCACTTTTCTTTATGACAGGCACAAGGTTAGCCACCCACTTAGAAAATCTTAAGGAGACAATAATCTTGGGATCAAACCATTTCCTCACCTCCTTTTCAATCAATGGCAACAACAGAGGGTTGATCCGCCTCAACTTTTTCTTGAAAGGCTTCTGATCCTCCTTGATGGGAATTACATGCTGAATTACTCGAGTGTCATAGACCTTCAAATCTTCATAACTCCATGAAAAAACATCAGGGAAGTCTTTCATAAGGATGGTATACCTCTGTTTTATTTTTGGACTGAGCATTTTTTACAGTTTGATGATATTAGGATTCTCTTGAGTACCAATGTTGCAATCCTCTATATCTTCGTCGTTCACAGTGATTTTAGGATTTCTGGTTACATCATTTTTCGTCAATTTTTTTTTCTAATGGGACCAATCCTTTGGGGATAATGTTGTTTTTCAGCTGCACTATATCCCTTCCAAATATCTGATTCTAAAAAAGGTCACTGTTGTTGAACACATCTGCATCTTCATTTTTTTCACAACAACACTCATCGTTAATATTCACATTAGCAAACTCATCACTCATTTGGATGAATCTTACTACATGTTTATCATCTTCAAACACCTGCCAATATTTAATGTTATCAGGTACTGTGGGCCTATGTTTGGATTCAACTTCATACTTCTTATTTGGAAAAATTGGGATTTTGAACACCGAAGCTGAAGTAGCCAGAGCGTCTATAATTTGATTTCCCCCCCTAGGAATCACTGGCATATTGTATCCTGAAAACTCTTCAAGGAGATCAAGCACTAAATTTATATATTCTCTCAATATAGGATGCTTGGACTGATATATACCCTTTACCTTGTTAATGATGAGTTCGAAATATCCATGTACAACTATCCTCTTAGCACCCAATTCCTTTAAAGTCTTCAAACCCAAAATCAATGCCTCATATTCGACCATATTATTGGTACAATCAAAAGCAAGATTATAAGAGCAGATCTTTGTACCCACTTTGGGAGGGTTAATCCACACACCAGCTCTGACTCCTTCCCTGCTGATAGCTCCATCGAATCTCATATTCCACATTTCATTTTCCACGTTGTTTCTCTGATCTGTGATTTCCTCTATTTCATTCTCGACCTTGTCTTCGACAGTCACGACAGTTGTTGGATTCCCCTCTTCAAAACTTAGATTATTATAAAAAATAGAGGAGCCAACTTCGGTGTCAACAGAGTAAATATGATGATTATTTGGTCAGGTTTTGGTACTCACCATGTACTTGAGCAACACTTCTCTGTACAATCTCCTTTCTTTGCCAAAAACAATGATAGTAGCATACACCATGTCCATCTGCAAGGTTCCCTTTAATTTTGTAGCCCAAGATCCAGATAACAACATGTCGAATTTTGGGGGAATGTCGAAAACCACCACATCCATGACCAAATTTTTTGATGGGATTTGAGACAATGATACAACCAAATGTTTGATCAAACCTAAAAATTTCACCTTTCTTGAGTCAAAAGAGAAAATATCTTTATAAGGTCTTGTAACGTCCAAGCCTAACTCATCCATGACCACCTTGGGCATGAGATTATGCGATGCACCTAAATCTAACATGGGATTATGTAAGGTCATGTCATGAATTTTAAGGCTAACATAGAAAGGATGAACATCATCAACATCACCACTTTCTTCTATGTGCGGGCCAAACAAGATGACAGGGTGGTCGACTTGTATGTTCAAGGTGTTAGGAGCTTCTTCCATCTTTAACATTTTAATGATCTAATTTCTATACTCTCCCTTCTTGATCATCTCATTAAACGAAACATAGATTTTGATTTTAACCATTTCGATTTCAAAATTAAAAGGAGGAGGAGCTTTTCTACCTCTTTGACGATCGTTTCCTTTCTTGCCTCAAGTGCTTTCTTTAGGGATTATTCCTTTAATTTTCCTTTCTCCATTACATCCCTTACTGAATTATCCTTCTTCGGTTGCCTGGAAGAAGGAGTGCTCACCTAGGGTTCCCTTGTGGGATTTTCCTTCAGAATATCTGTGGGCGCCTTTTTACTTCTGAGGTTATACTACTTATGAAATTGCATAATAGCATTTTGGTATTCTTTCCTAAACTCCTCTGTTTCCAATGAAAATATATCATCATTATCCAACATCAACTCATCACTCACATCCATAAATTGACCATGTTCTCCTTTTGTTAAGAACACATATGTTTCTGTATCATCACAACAATGCATCTGGTCTTGGATTATTTGATCAAAATATTCGTTTGCATAATTGTTTTGGAAATGAGGTCTTATCTGCTGATCATCTTGATCTCTCTGGTCTCTTTGCCTGATCTGTGGAAATGAGGCTCTTCTGAAATTTTGATTCCTAGGCTGAAAATCATTTTGCTCCCTGGTGGCAGGCTTATTCTCCACGAACATCCTTTCCATGAGTCTTTCCATAGTCTTCATCATCAAGTTGAAATTTTCATCTGATTATCGGGACATAGAGGGTTGCGCTTCCCCTTGGGGCTTCTTCCCATTTCTGTCAAAATTATGTTTGATCTTCCCTCATACCATCATATTTACTTCGACTTCAATCACGTCGCTCATCATAGAGTCTAATGTATTAGATCTTCTTTCTCTTAACAACAAGGCAAAGTCACTGTCAAAAGAATCAACATATCAGAGTTGGGAAGCTCTGGGGGGAGGTTTGACTTCCATGGGAATTGAATTGTAAACTTTCATGAATATGGCCGAGAACACTTGCACTGTTTAATCTGGTGATATTTTTATATTATTGTATTGAGTTAGTGACTGAAGAGGATTCTTTTTATCGCCCCATTGATAAAGAAACAATGTTTCAAAAGATGCAAAATCACGGATGCTCGCTGCTTGAAGGTCCTTGAACCATTTTCTCACCTCCCTTGAGAGACTCAGTGCAAACAATATCATTTTTGCATCCTCATGATCTACCTCCTCCAAGTCAACAAAATTGTTAAACCAATCTAAGTGTTTTTGGGCTGGAGCATTTCCTTCGACATCGTGTAATTTGATTCTCTGATTATAAATCTAAGGAAAATCATGTAATTGGGTCGACAGAGAGAGAATGGAGAACCTGGCGGTCATGACTCTAGGAGGGATTCAAACTGGCTGGATGGTCTGAGTGGGGATTATGGAAGTTCACGGGGGTTGGTTGGTATCAAAGATTGGAACTTTTTCTCATCGAAAATGATTTCATTCAAATAGGATTCTAATTTGGACTTGAACAGAGTTTGTTCAAATAGTAAATTGAAGTCAAGGTCGTCAATGCTCTTTACTATGTCTTTAGGTAAATATAGGTTCTTGTCCAGGTAATATAAAGGGTCTTCTATCCTTTCCTTTCCTCTGCACATAAGTTTTTCGTGATTAGACACAAATGCTACAGGCTCTGGATCATCGTTTTCTCTAGTGTAAACTTTCTTAGGAGCCATCATTTCTGATTCTGACTACTCTATGCTACTAATATTATTTAATGAAGTAGCCAGGATAAAATGAGTTTCAACCAATATAGGTGTCTGACTCGTTGTTACCCTCAGGGATCAAATCTATATCTTTAGTCATTTTCCCAGGGAAATTTTTCAATTTCTTCCCCGACAACGACGCCAAAATGTTAGCACTTGGTAAATTGTTGGGATGAAGGGAAATGAATGACCAAGGTAACCTACAAACCAAATTTAAGATTGGAAACTAGCCCTTCCAATATAGAGAGTGCTCTCTCTGAGACCTATTCTCTGATAGATAATAGATTTGGATCTTCGACTAGATTTATATGTTTGGTAAGTGTTTTCACGTTTTGCTGGCAAGGAAATACAAAAATTTGGGCTATGGACTCGACCTCCTGAAAAAGAGAGAAATCAATGACTGGTAAGGGAAGATTTGAGAGGATAAAGACTAAATAGGAAATGGTCTTTCAGTTTTAATGTTCTTTTGTATGGCGGAATAAAAGGGGACATAAAGCAAATCAAAGCACCATTAAAGATGAATTCTAACTTACTCAAAAGAAAAAAACATAGAGTTTAAATGGCTGAATCTAAAGCACTGCGCGATGAATTTTAAACTCGTTAAACGTTCCAATTTAAACAAAGGAAAAATACATGAATTTACATGAAACATGAAGTGCATACATAGATAGGTTCACAATACATCAAACCATCACCATTAAAATCTTTTCGTCAAATATTTAGGACTTCTGCATTATTATTTCCATAAGATTCAAAGATACATTCAATAGTCCTTTGTCTACACTACTTTTCCAACCTGGCTTACATAAAAAATAGATAATATATAGAAAAATAATGCCCTCTTGGGCTGCTATGCCTCAAAATACTTTTCCCTAGAATCTCAGATTCGATTACTTCCTCCTCATACAACCCCTTCAATAGAGTTTACCAAAAATAGGAACCCGACTGAACCCACTCATGATGTAACCATTAGATTTGTCTCAATAATTTGATCATGAGTGAGTTTCGGTCATCAGGTTGTGATAGATCAACGTTTTCTTTCACGGGATGCCTAAGTAATTGAGCGCACTATTGGAAACTCTGTCACCTTTGTATAATGTGCATTGGTTGTTGTTGCATGGTCACTGGCTGTAGCATGCATGTGGAGAGTTGGTGTGGCGGATGCCCATCGTGATCGCTTGTGCAACTCCAGGTGGAAACAATGGTTGGGGGACCCTGCCTCTCTTCTAAAATTGGCATACATTTCATTTATACCTACCCTCCTTAGTAGGTAAGTTTACAACATCTGCATGACGAATATTCACTGCATAGGTACTGTGTCAGACTTCTTGTTACCCAAAGGAAAAAGAGATATGCGAGGAGGAAGATTCCATGTCATGACCAAAAAAAGACAAAATGAGGCCATCTTACTCATGCCCCCGGCCTCACCTGCAACCTCAAAAATTTGAGTGTTTTTCTAAGAGACCAGTTCCGTTTTCTCAGATTCTTCACATGTCTCCACAAGACTGCGTTTCCTTTTAGTTTTTTTGAGTGCTGGCGAGAGCCACGCGGGCGTTATCAATGTTCGGTCTGCACTGCTTGAAATTCTTTGCAATTATTTCTTCTGATACCCTCTGTTCCTCTCACAGTTGGATAATTACGTCTTGTGCCTCTCTGAGCTGTCTTTTGAGCCATTTTTCATTTCCTTCTCGACTCTGCGATGCTGGCGTTTCAGTAGTCCTTTCTGCCAACTGTCTCCTTAATTCTTTGTTTTTTTGATCCAATTCGGCGATAGCGAGTTTCACTTGCTTCAACTGCTGTGACGACTCCTGAGCATTCACACTTTCATCACGGGACTTCCTCTACCTTTCACCAATTCGCATGCTTGAACCTTCAACAGGATAGAGCCAAACGATGCACATGAGTAATCTCTCTACAACAGTTTGGGTGCGTAGTTCAGTGGGAGCTTGGATCTCCTCAGGTTTCTTAATCAACCTTGGCCTGCCTCTTTTCCAGGGTGCTATCCAGTGGGACAATGAGTCTTCCATTTCCTTTCCCTTTCTTGTGACATTTTCCTTTCTCGCCCCTGCACTGTGGAATGATGTTTCCCTCACAGATAGAGGAATGTCTCCTTTGGGCTCTTTGGGGATGTCAGGCGAAATCATAAATGAATCCTACTCTTTGTTCAAACATCTCAATTCTTCGACCACCTTGATCAACGAAAAATGGGATAAATTGTTCCCTGGTTGGTCAGCCTCATCCTGGATGTTGTTTTCCATCTTTTCCAAGCTTCGATGCAAGAAGAACGGTAGATTCAAAGGTTTTTTTTTTGTGTGAAGTGCAACAATATCCTTATGTGATATGGGTATACTCTGTCAAACCTTCCTTCATAGGTGAAATATCTTCTGATCACTTTTAGGAGCTTTTGGAAAGGTTCCCAGAGGTACTGTCTTGGAACGTCGACTCCAATTTTCCCATTTAGGCTGTTGGGCTTGATAAAGTCTTCATAGCACAAAATGTCTAAAGGAATGCCTTTAAACCATTTTTCACCACGCAGAGGGATCTCCGTCACAGCTGACAGAGTTTCCTCCGTCACTCAGAAGATGATTCCCGCAATGGTCGCGCAAGATCCAATGAAGTCGAGGGAGAACTGCTCAGCGAGATTCACATTGTACCCTTTGATCTTTTCACAAAAGCACATACATATGACCTGTTCAAAAGATGCCCTGATTTTCAGGTCTCCGTTTATTAACTCCAGGTCTTGAGGCTCAGACCTCCCGACCCTGCCACTTCTCGCTTTCTTTCTTATGCTTGGGGATGTTTCCATGATGCCAACATATATTTGTTTCGCATGCATGGTAATGAATGGTAACACCCTCTCTGCACGATAAATCAGAATGACAGACCTCGCATAGACTATTGTAAAGGTCGTGACATAAACTTTACGCAGCAAGAAAAATCATCCACAGGAGCCCACAGGGCGGCAGCAAGGCGCGATGAAAAAGTTTGGCGCAGTGGGAAACAACAACGAGAGGCTTGTCGCGGTAGGAAGGCACGATGGAAAATTTTGGCGTGGTAGCAAAGTACTAGGAGACTTGTTGCGAGACAGAGAATTTAGGCGCAGTGAGAAATTCAATGCGATAGGATGAAAATCCAAAGAAGAAAGGCTGACGACGATAAGGAATATCGTC
Source organism: Picea engelmannii (assembly GCA_009831015.1). Lineage (NCBI taxonomy): Eukaryota > Viridiplantae > Streptophyta > Pinopsida > Pinales > Pinaceae > Picea > Picea engelmannii. The sequence continues at coordinate 30,231 of WSFP011375602.1, forward strand.
TGACACACTAGTTCGCAACGAACTCCAACAAAATTTAAACAACGACTGAAAATGACGAAGGAGACACGACAACTTGCATGAATAGAATTACAATACGAACGATGACAATCAACTTTCACACCACGAAGGGCTCCACGACTTGCAGAAAAAACCATAGACAACGCACAAATCCGTAAAGTAAAGGAGAGGCATGCAAGGTGACCAATATTTATACTTGAACGGGTAAGGAATGGAATCATGG
>ML852267.1:0-25518 GCA_009831015.1 Picea engelmannii
CCCAACTTACTATTCCAGGATGAAGCATAATGATGTACAATACCATTTTGTGAGAGACATGGTGGAAAGAAAGAAGGTGCTACTAGAAAATGTAGACACTTTGGAAAACATAGCAGATGCTTTGACCAAGTCTATGAGTGTTGTGAAGTTCTCTTGGTGTAGAGAGGTAATGGGAATTTCTGCCATGGATCAGTGAACATAAGTTCAGGTTCTCCTGTATTAGAAAATAAGACACTAAGTGGGATAATGTTGGGTTGTTATATTCTTTACAATGGGAAGAACAAACAACCGATTGGCTAGTTGAGTTGGATCGACTGAGTGATGAATCGACTGATGGGTCAAGTCAAGTTGATGGTTATGTCGAAGGTCGAAGTGTTCGACTAGAAAGTTGAAAGTTAAACCGACAAGAGGTCAAAAGGAGGTTGAGTGGCAACCAACTTGAGACCAACTGGAGGTTTTCTAGGTAGTTGACTATAACAGAATCCCAAGATTCATAGAATTACAGTCAATCATGTGCATGTATCTGTAACTATTTTTAGGTGCCATGATTTAGGATTTTTCATGCAGTAAATCCTATAAATATGGCGTGATGTAATACTGTAAAAGCTAATATTTAGAAGAATTGTGAGGATCATATAGTTGTAATTCAAATTGGATGCAAGATTGTTCTTGTGAAAAAAAAGAGATTAGGATGATGATTGTGTCTTAGGTGTAGACCAAGATTAGTCATGTAACCTTTTATTCTATGAATGAATAAGACAACAAGAGAGCAAGATACGCTCAAAGAATGTTGGTTTTCTTGGTTAAGGGTTTCCAGGGCAAAATATTTGTGTAATGTGTGTGTTTTTCATTTATTGTTTTCTTAAATCTATCTTCTCTTTCTTGGTCGGTTTAATGTGAGTGTTATTTTCTCTACAAGGAACTAGGGAAAATATCTCACCAAAGTCTATCCCCTCAACCTGATAATATCCTTTTGCAACCAGTCTTGCCTTATGCTTTTCAACATTTCCATCTAAGTTGGTATTCTTTTTGAACACACATTTACATCCAACAATTTTCCTTCCATCAAGCAACGAGACTAGATCCCATGTATCATTCTTTCTAAGTGCAGCCATTTCCTCATCCATGACCAAACTCCAAGAATCCTTATCTTCCATCTCCATTGCCTCTTTCATTATTATAGGATCATCATTGTTAGTAGATAAAGAAAATGTACATATGAAATCAAACAGACTATAATTATGCATGTTTGGTTCCCTTATTTTCCAAGTGGACCTCCTTAAATTTTGAGGTGGAGTTGATTCCTTTTATGAACTCTCTGAAACCTCCTCCTCCTCATCTCCGTCACAAAATTATTGTTTACTTTTTGGTTCAACTTTCTCGGTCTTGGGTGGTAACTGAACCATTGAATTCCTTTCATTCTCTTTTGGCTGCACCATTGTGAGAGAAGTCTTAACTTCTTTGAAAATAACATTTCTTCTATACAAAAAATTTCCAACCACAGGATCCCAAAACTTGTACCCTTTCACATGAACACCATATCCAATGAACATACATTTCACTACCTTGTTATCCAACTTAGACCACTTCTCCTTAGGCACATGAGCATATTCCTCACAAATAAAAATGTGAAAATGATGAAGTGAAGACTTCTTTCTCGTCCAAACTTCCATAGGGGTCTTGTCTACCAGAGTTGATGTGGGAAACTAGTAGAAACTGCTTCTTCCTAGAATTTCCTCTCTAAGCCATCTCCACTAAGCATACTCATATATATATCCATCAATGTTGTATTCATATGTTATGCAACTCCATTCTGCTCAGGGGTATATGGATTTGTTTTGTGTCTTTCAATGCCATTCTCCTTAAAATTTTTATCAAATTTTTCAAAACAAAACTCACCGCCATTATCAGTCCTCAACACCTTAATCTTCCTACCAATCTTATTTTCCAAGAGATATTTAAGCTATTTAAACTAACTAAAAACCTTATATTTTGTTCTAAGAAAATATACCCATGTCCTTCTAGAATAATCATCAATGAATGACACATAATACAAAGCCCTAGAAATCAAAGGAACTTTAACTAAACTAAATACATCAAAATGAATTAAGTCTAACAACCCAAAAGATTTATGAGAACCGGAATAAAACTAAACACGGTTTTGTTTTCCATATATGCAATACTCACATAAATAAAATTCAAGAGTACAATCATTCAATCCATCAATAAATTTTTTGTTTTTCAAGGTCCGTAGGCAATTCTCACCCATATGGCCCAATCTTTGGTGCCATAACATTATCTTCTCTGCAGGTAACTTGGTTTCTAAAGCAAGAGTTTGTTTAGGGGTTTTGAATCTGAAGGTGTAGATCCTATAGATCTCTCTACTACATAAATCAAAGAACTATTACACTCAATAGTGAACACATCAAGCTAGAACAAAGTGCCCACACAAACACCTTTGGCGAGTACCATATCTCCTATGATCATCTTGCACCCATTGTCAGAGAAAACAACACGCATACGACATAATTAAGTGTTATTATTGATAGTAGGTTTTGTGCTAAACTTGAGATGTGAAAAACCAGTGTCGATGGAAAGTCATATGGAAGGAAACTCTAGAGTCTATAATCCATGAACTTTGACCTACACAAGTTTCCAAGGATGCAACAAAGGCATCTCCACCATATTATTGAGAATAATTTTTAGATTAATCATCATAATTATTCTTTTTCTTCTTATTCTTCTTCTTATCTTCCTTGCAATCCCTTATGAAATGCCTGACCTTGCCGCAATTCCAACATTTTACCTTGGAATTTCTAGGAAACTTATGTCTCCCACCGGATTTGGATCTACCATTTTCTCTCTTCTTTCATTTCTCCTCAAATATTCCATAAACAACCAAGGCCTTATTATTGGATTCAAAATATTTCTTCCTCACCTCCTCTAAGAGTAAAGCAATCACAACCCCATCAAACCCCAATGTCTTCATAGTGCTTCCAATGGCCATTACCTGGTTGTCCCATGAATTTAGCAAAGAACAAAAAGGGTCATACAACAATCCTCCTCATCCATCTTCAATCCAACTGAGATAAACTTGGTCACAATAGTATTAATTTCATTCAATTTCTTGGCTACCGAATCACCACCACCCATTCTCAAGGAAAACAACATTTTTCGCAGAAAAAGTTTATTAACCAAGGATTTAGCCCGATACAAATCCCCCAATTTATTCCAGAGTGTGATGTTCCTTTCCAAGTGATAACTCCAGGTGGATGATGTAGTAGCCTTACAAACTCCCAAAGGCTATAGACAACAAAGAAAAGGGGGTCAAGGTGGTTATTTGATGTCACTTAGGCTTAAAATATTATATTTCTAAAGTGACATTATGAAAAAGGGAAAAGGGTTATAAAGTGACATTGTGACTAATAGTCAATTAAACATTAGAAATGTCAATTTAATATTTTAAGTTAAAAGAGTCACAAAAAGGTAAAAGGGTCAAGGAAGGGTGAATGAAGAGTTATAAGAGGACGATGAACCCCTTGGCCATTATGCATTGTTAATTTGATTATTTTCCTTTTTAGCTTGGAGCTCTTGGAGGTAGGGTTTTGTAGGTTTTTGGAGATAAACCCTAAGATAGAGATTGGGTTCAGTGGTGAGACTATCCACCCTAGCCATTCATGGAAGAGAAATCATACTCAGATCTTCTCATTGTGATTCATTGTGATAGAGTTTATCATCTTGGCAGTGGAGTTTTCTTACTTGTTGGATGAGTTTTACTTTATGAGGGCCGAGTTTCTCACTTGGAGATCAAATCTTCGGCCTATTTCATTATTTATTGGGTGAGTTTCCTTATTGAGAGACCAAGTTCATATTTGTGGGTCCAAGTTACTTCTTGTTGGCCAATTGTTTGATCAAGAGGGAGAATCTACAGCTGTGGAAGGCCAAGTTTTATACTAGGGACGATTTCCCTACTTGTTGGTTGATTTATTCATCAAAGGGGGAGAAAATAATTGTTTTTGAACCAATTTCACTGACCTGGGTTGATTGCATAATTTTTGGGGAATATTCATTGGTAAAGAGGGCGAGTTCCCTCAAAGGAAAATCGTGGGTCCATGGAGCAGTCGAGATTTGGAGGATTAGGTGTTAAAATTGAAGCCATAACGTGGGGGTTATAGTCATTATCACATCCATCCTACTGTCAACAAATTCCATCTAGTTGTGCCATCCACTGTCTCATCATTTCAAGTTGAAACAATGAGTTATTTACTGTTGTAATAGTTTAGTATTGAAGTAATAATAATGCAATCAAATTTGACCCATTTTTCTAGTTGTTGGTAAAATCTCTGCTATTCTAGTTAATTTTGTCCCATTTTATGTGTCAAATACATTTCAAAGGGGTTACAAACTATTAGTAAAAACATCCACAACAACAAACACATAATAAACTACACAACAAACTGTTTGACAGAATACCACAACCACATAATCAAATAAAGACAAACAACATGCCATAAAATTTATAACAACTATTGGGTCGGACATCACAGTGGTATCAGAGCTAGTTTTCCTGCTAGCCTGAGGGGAATTCAGAGCAAGGAAATTTCAGATTGCATTAATTGAGTGACCAACACTTAAATTTCTCAAATTTCAGCAGTGGTAGTAGGGAATCAAGGAGGAAGTCACAATAGAACTTGTGCAAGCCATGAATGGATATCATAAAAATATGAAAAGGTTGTTAGACCACCCTATGTGGAAGGATCCATGCTTATCAGTTGAGAAGAAGGGAAAAAACTCCAAATCTAGAAAAGTTGATGAATCCAAAAACTCACCTCATGATGGGGGTTTGGAAGAATCACAGGTGGACTTGCATGCATCTAGTCATGTGGAGGATGTGCATAATGAGGATGAAGACATAGTAGAATATAGTACACCTTTAGCATTTTCCTATGATTCCCATAACACTAGCGCACATCATGGATAGTTGATAGCACATATGGTGAAGTGTCCCAATCAACCAATGTTGAGGATTCAACATCATGCCTTAAGTATGATGAGGATGATGGGGGTGTGCTAGCACCTAAGTATGACGAGGATTCAATGCCTTATCCCCTTTATGATACTTAGGACGATGCATGCATGATTGTACCTAAATATGACGAAGGCTATGTATTTGAAAAATTACCGTGGGATATGGATCCATCTTATTAGGGGCCATGCATGGAGGATGACAAAGGAGAGGTTGATTTTGGAGGTGAAAACAAATCATATATATTTTATGGTGGTGATAGTGCACATGAGTCCCATCATTTGACAAGTCAATGTATGATAAGTGAAGATTGCATGGTATCATCTAGTGATTCTATTTTTGTTGATGGAGATAGTATTCTTATAGATGAAATAAAATCAAAAAATCTATTGTGTGACAACCCATACCATTTGGATGAAATTGAAAAAATTCCCTTAGCATTGTGTGATTTGGAGGATCAATTATTCGTCACAAAGGAGAAAATTATACAAGTGTTGACAAGGGAAGATGGTGCTCATAGATTCATCGAAGCTCTTATTTGGAAAACCCAAATGGAGGAGAGATAAAAAGGAGTTCAAAGTGGGGTCACTAGTGTGCAATTGCATATAATCAAAGAATCACTAGAACAAATGAAATCAGATTACTTGCAATTATTCATGGATAGGGATCTTGTTCTCAAGTTCACTGAAGACAAGGAAAGGGAGGTTAGGGAGCTTTGTTACCAATTGAGTTTGGCATGCTCTTCATCACTTACAACATAAACTCAATCATATTTAGTAGCCGTGACTACTGAGGGAGTGAGTGGAATTGATGGTTCGAGGGAGGATCCTCTTGTGACGATCTCGTACGAGGAGCATTAAGAGTTGCAGATACTTGAGGAGAGTCATGACTCGGAGGGTTTTGATTATGATCACATATTGCATGGTGAAGATCATGAGTCATTTCTTTTGGAGAGCCCATTAAAGAATCAAGGATTAGCTACAAAGGAGATAACTAAGAACATTTCTTGTGGACCAACCAACAAGGAAATATATGTATCCATGGATTGGGTGGACATGTATATGACATTTATGGACACACTCTAGGATGCAGGTTTAGTTGACATCAGTAGAGTGTTGGATACAATAGCGCATATAGGATACCAGATGGTACATGAGGATACTATGGTATGGAGTAGTATACATGGGTATACACTGGCACATGGTGGTATACAATGGAGTTTTGGATCATTTCCCCAAGGGAGACATCCTGACAAAGAACTTGAGAATACCATTGAGTTTGGTATACCCAGGATCGGTGAGGGGATTGGTGAGCTTTATACAGAAGTATATCCTTCAATGATCGATATTCATTTGGGATATATGAGGGATAGGGGGAAGGATACTCATAGGTCTTCTTCCCTACTTCATTATGAGTTCTTGGCCATGCTCTTGGGGTTGAACAATGCACTAGTCAATTTTTAGTATTGAAGGTAGTGACCATCTATTGTTGTTACTTGATGCCCTCATGGTATACAACAAGACATGAAAGGATCATTAGAGCCCAGTTGGATGAGATAGGGGGCATTGTGGCCATGAAAAAGGTCTTTCATTTGGACCATGTGATCAATGTGTGGAGTGCATAAAAGGAGATCCATATTCTGTTGGATCGATTCACAAAGATTTCAGAAGGCATTGGGAGTGGTGGAATTCAAATTTGGTGGTGGGATCCTAGAATTCATTAGAGTGATAAACTACTTTAGATGATGAGGATGATCGACAAGGTTGTGTCAGTGATTGGCATGCATCATTTTGGATATGGTGTGAGAGGAGTTGTTGAGATTTGTTCAATATGGAAAGGTATATTTTCCCTCACGATGCCCAGGATAGAGTCTATCCATGGGTTGGAAGACTTTGAATTTATTATCCCCATTAATCCAAAAAGGATCCAGAGAAGACTAAGGACAACTCAAAATTCGTAGAAGCAACTCATGAAGCTCAGAATGGCCTCGGTAGACAGAGAAAGGGAAAAAATTCAAAGTCCTCAAAACTCAGTGAAATTGGCATCATCGCAAAGAGTGCATTGCAAGTTTTCCAATGGCGTAAACAACTCGTCAAACAGAGTTACGGATCGAAAGATATTCGTGGTCAAAGTTATGGTCAACCAAGCCCAGTTAGCAGGGATGAGTCAACATCCGTACTACTAAAATCAACATCAGTATGAATGATGGCATCATCCATACAGTGTACGTGGCACACGCATAATGATACATGTGTCATGATGATGTTAGCATGGTGACATGGCAACACCAGAGGCTGCCACGTGTCACTCATTTTTGGCATTTTTGGGTCAATCTGTGGACCAATAAAAAAACACCACGTTGCAGTCCGTACAACCATGTAGTAGACCGTATGTTGACATGGCAGGATGATGTGGCAGGTGACTGTGCAAGTGGTTAGAGTGGCCCAATGGTTGGATGCCACGTGGCAGTGGGCAAATGCCCAATGAGGGCCCGGAAACTGAATTTCAAAAATAAACAAAGGTGGGCCCGCCAAATCTGGCGGCCAAATGGTAAGTTACGACAAATATAAACAAGCACTCCAAAATGGCAAAGGTTCCATTCCAAATATTATATATTTTTATAACCATAACCCAAAAGGAGAGGCCCCGGGGCTCGACCCCCGGGGCTCGACCCTCGAGCCTCCCCCTATATAAACACCTTAACTATATCATTCGCCACCATTGGGCCAATGGAATACATTGTATAGTTCATCCCACTTTTTTATTATAAGATGAGTCTTCCCATAGACTGGGGAAGGGGGGCACGACGATACGACTAGGCACGAAAATCGAGATGCAGTACAGAGAATTAAATGCAGGGAGCAGGCACGAAAATTGAGATGAGATTTCTCAAGGGCCTGGGAGTGCCAGAGTCAGATTGAGGTGTGGAGATAGTCATTTTTGGGTAAATCGACACCAAAAATTCAATGGTGTTGTTTGTTTTCTAATTTGAGCAAAGCTTCTACAACTTAATTCTAGAATGAGGTATACTTATGTATTTTTCCAAATTCTTTTGTTGAGTTAATAAAAAGGCATACCCATTTGAGAGAAGGACCTGGAGACATAGTCCACCAGGGATGAACTCCGTTATCAAGTTTTTGTGTTCAGATTCAATGCTTATGTCTCTTCATTATTGATTTTTTCCTTCTTTAATGGTGCATTTTAATTTATGCTCATTTAATACAATTCTTTATAAGTCACCTCGATGAAAAGATCCTGGATCATGTTGGTATCAAAGCAGTCATATTTGACTTGAATTGTTGAGTGTGAATGCTTAATAGAGCCAAGCATAAGAAGGGTGAAGGAACTCTTAATAATTTTAATCTCGAAGTTGGTTGTGCATCCCGAAGGAAGAAAATGGCAGAAGAGGACAAGCATGATGAACAGGAGAAAATTTTTTGCATGTCAGAAATGGTCGAGAGAATGTATGGAGACTACGAGAAGAGGATGAAGAAGAAAGGGATGAAAAAGGAAGCACAAGCTGATGACAATGATTCGGTAAATCAAGGAGCTGGAGGAGACCCTCCTGACCCTCCATCTTCACCTTCAAGTTCTAGCTCTTCTTCCTCTGAGAATTCTCATCATTCTATCCATAAAGCTTCGTTTAAGAAACCATTATTAAAGTTTGATGTAAAATTTTCTTTACCTATGTTTAACGAGGATGCTAATCCTGAAAAGCTAGATAATTGGATCCAGCAGGTTGAAGTATATTGCCGTGTACAATAGATTGATGAAGAAGAAGTTAAAGTGCAAGTGGATTCTCTTCGGTTGGAAGGCACCACTCTCGTATGGTGGGAGAGAAAACTTCAGGACATAAGTAAGTGTGGTAATATTCTTTCCTCATGGCCAGAATTTAAATCAGTGATAAGGAAACAATTTTATCCATTGGGTTATTTACATAAATCAATGATGGAATGGAAAACTTTAAGACAAAGTAAAGGTCAAACTGTACAAAGTTTCACAAAAGAATTTAGGAAGAAAGCACTTACATTTAACATTCCTTTGGATTCTTATGAAACTTCAATGAGGTATATTGGTGCACTTCACGATTATATTCGTCATACTTTGCTATTGTTTAATCCCACCAGTCTTGATGAATTTTGTGTGCAAGCCACTCACCTTGAGAAAATGTTAAAGCATGTTCAAGAAGATCCCACAAATAAACCTTCCAATTTCCCACATAATCCATTTAAGAAGTTTAAAAGGAAGGACAAGAAGACCACCACTATAAAGAGAGAAGAAGGAAAACCATCTTGCACTCATTGCAAGAAAAGTGGTCACGATGATGAACATTCTTGGAAACTACATCTAGAAAAGAGACCAAAGCAGTTCGGTGGGAAGGGGAAGACAAAGACCATTGCTACAATGCAACAAGATCTTGGTTCTAATTCAAGAGACAAAGGAAAGAACACAACGTTTGGAGTACATGGTAAGCTAGTTCAAATTCCAATAATGAATCTCATGATGATGAATGAAAGATGATTGGATTATTACATATAAGAGTTGTATCTAAACACACTAAGATAGATACATTATTTGATCTGGGTTCCCAGGTAAACTTGATGTCTGAAGAACTTGTCAAAAAGATGGGTCTTGAAACTAAACCACATCCAAAGCCTTATCCTCTTGGTTGGGTATGTGATAAAGAAAAACTTAATGTCACCAAGCAATGCAGGGTCATATTTTCTATTGCTTCAAAGTTGATTGATGATGTGGATTTGGATGTTGTATCACTTGATATATGTGGCATAGTGTTGGGGAGTCCTTATCTTTATGATAGAAAAGAAGTTTTATTTTGTCATGAGAAAAAATACCACCTTACTAAGGGGGGAGTGGAATATATTGTTAGATCCCACAACATGAGGGTAAACACCACACTTGTTAGTGCAAGACAAATGAAGAGACTCATAAACACTAATAAGAGATATGTACTCATGGTCGTAAGGGAGAAAGATGTCAGAACATTCGATGCTTTCCAGGATGCGATCCTTCTCATAAGAAATAATTAATTGATATTGTAATTAATTGTTTCTAAGTATGATGATATTTTCCAGGAACCATATGGATTACTTCCTAAGATGGAAATCCAACATGAAATACATCTTCAACAGGATTATCCTCTTCCTAGTGTAGGCATGTACATGATGCCAACTGTAGAGATGAGAGAGATCAAGAAGGAGGTACAAGGCTTATTGGATCAAGGGGTCATCAGGCCCAACTCATCTCCTTGTGGTTCTCCGATTGTGATGGTGCCAAAGAAATATGGCACATGGTGAATGTGTGTCGATTACCGAGACTTAAATAAAATCACGGTGAAAAATCAATACCCTATTCCTTGTATAGACGATTTACTTGATCATTTAGAGAATGTTGTTTATTTCACTAAGTTGGATTTGTGCAGTGGATACCATCAGATCATGGTTGTAGAACATGATGCATGGAAGACTTCCTTTAAAACCAAATAGGGATTGTTTGAGTGGTTAGTTATGTCATTTGGGATTTGTAATGTTCTGACAACCTTCATGCATGTGATGAATGATGTATTCAACCCTTTTCTAGATGATTTTGTGATTGTATATTTAGACGACTTTATTATATTTAGTGGGACTTGGGATGAACATGTGAGGCATGTAAAGCAAGTATTGGATACTTTGCAAAGGGAAAATTTGTATGTAAAATTGTCCAAATGTGAATTTGGTAAGATTGCACTCGTGTAATTAGGTCATATTGTAGGAGGAGGACAATTAAAAATTGATCCTTCCAAGATTGATGTAATTGTAAATTGTCCTGAGCCCAAAAGTGTAACCGAGCTATGAAGATTCTTAGGTGCAGTCCAGTATTGGAGGAGATTCATTTCAAACTTCTCCTTTATAGCAGCTCCTTTGCATGCCTTAACCAGTGTGAAGAACACTTTTCAGTGGGCAGGAAAGCAACAAAAATATTTCAACACTTTGAAGGAAAATATCAATACGACACCAGTATTAGCACTGTCGAATCTTCAACATCCCTTTGAGATAGAGACATATACCAACAGATATGCCATGGGTGCAATATTGATGCAATATCATAAGCCTATCTGTTACCACTCTGGAACGTTTAACCAAGTTGTTGTTAACTATCCTACATATGATAAAGAGTTGTATGCATTAGTTCAAAGCGTAAATAAATGAAGCACTAATTGTTAGGGAAGGAAACAATCATACATACAGATCATCAACCCTTACAGTATCTCCAAGCACAAACCAAACTGTAACAATCTTGACATTACATATGGATGGGTTTCCTACAACAAATTTATTTGGTAATCAAGTACAAAAAGGGTACGAGTAACAAGGTAGAGAACTATTGTCTGCAGGGAAAACTACTCTACCATCTTGGAAAGCTATGTATTCCTACAAGTGAACGAGTCCATGTAATACGATAAGCTCACACTTCTCTTGTGTTTGGGTATGTTGGGGTAGGAAAAACTATGGCTCATTTGCAGAGGTTTTGTTACTGGCCTCAGATGAAAGAAATTGTAACTAAATATGTAAAGGGGTGTGTGATGTGTTCTACTTGTAAGCCCACTAATAGAAAAATGGGGCTATACTCACCACTACTTGTTCCATCCTATCCATGGATTTTGTAGGGGGTTTACCAATGTCGAAAAGGGGTCATGACTATTTGTATTTTGTAGTGGATAGGTTCAACAAGATGTGTATCTTAATTCCATGTGAAAAATAGATCACTGCTAAGCAAACTGCTAATCCCTTCTTTCAGTATGTTTGGGTTCACTTTGGGTTACCCACATCCATTATCTCAGGTCGAGATACCTGATTCCTGGGGGATTTTTGGACAAGCTTGTGGAGAATGATGGACACCAAGTTGAAGAGGATCACTTCTTTCCATCCACAAACCAACAGACAGACATAGGTTTTTAACTGAACAATGGTACTTTTTCTTTGAGGCTACTGCAACAAGCATCCCAAGTTATGGTATGAACATATACCCTATGTACAACATGCTTACAATCGAGCCTTACATTCCTCCACTCAGTGTTTGCCTTTTGAGACATGTTTTGGGTATTTACCTAAAGTTCCTTTGGACTTGATGTATGAGAGATATGTCAATTCAAATGAAGAAAGAAATGAAGACAAAGATCGAATGTTCATGCAGAGGATCCAGCAGGTACACCAAGAAGTCAGGGAACAATTGGAGAAAATTCAAGCACAGTATAAAGTTCGACATGAAAAACACATGGTTGATCATTAATTCTAGGTTGGAGACCAAGTATGGCTTCACATCAGCAAGAAAATATTTAAGGGTCAAGGCAAGAAAATCAAGCCCATCCGTTATGGACCCTTCACTATTTTGGAGAAAAGTGGTACCAATGCTTTTTGTCTAGATCTTCCACCTTATATGAAGATCTAATTAGTGGTAAATGTAGAGAACTTGAAACTTTTTGAGTCTCCCATGATCATGGATCAGGATGAGGAAGTTTCAATACCTTGAGTTGAGGAGTTTGCTCCTGAGTACTTGGATGAATTAAAGGAAGATATCATCCTCGATAGAAGGATGAGAACTTCACACAGGGGTGATGTTGATTATATTTGAGTAGGCTTAAAGGGCACACATCCAAGCAAGGAAAAGTGGATTGAGAAGGACAAGGTGAGGGAACTCTTCTCTCACTTATCTGTTGATTTATGAAATATTTTGGTGGTAAAAAAATCTCTCATTGGGAAGGCGTGATCCAAAAAGGATCCAAAGAAGACTAAGGACAACTCAGAATTCACAGAAGCAACTCAGGAAGCTTAGAATGGCCTTAGTAGATAGAGAAAGGGAAAATATTCAAAGTCCTAAAAACCCAGTCAAATTGGCATCATTGCGAAGAGTACGTCACAAGATTTCCAACGACGTAAACGATTCATCAAACAGAGTTACAGATCGAAAGATATTTGCGGTCAAAGTTTTGGTCAACCAAGCCCAGTCAACAAGGATGAGTCAACATCCATACTGCCGACGTCAACATTAGTACATATGATGTCAACATTCGTACAGTGTACGTGGCACCAATAGAAGGTGACTCGTGTCATGATGATGTCATCATGGTGACATGGCAACACCAAAGACTGCCACGTGTCACTCATTTTTGTCATTTTGGGCATTTTCGGGTCAATCCATGGACCAATGAAAAAGTGCCACATGGCAGTTCATACAACCATGTGGCAGGATGATGTGGTAGGTGACGTGGCAGGTGACTATGCAAGTGGTTAGCGTGGCCCAATGGTTGGCTGCCATGTGGCAGTGGGAAAATGCCCAATGAGGGCCCAAAAATCAAATTTCAAAAATAAAAAAAGGCGAGTCTGCCAAATCTGGCGGCCAAATGGTAAGTTTCGAAAAATCTAAACAAGCGCTCCAAACTAGCGAAGGTTTCATTCCACATAATGTATATTTTTATAACCATAGCCCAAAAGGGGAGGCCCGTGGGCTCGACCTCGGGACCTCCCCCTAAACAAGTGCCTTAACTATAGCATCCGCCACCATTGGGCCGACAAACTACATTGTGTAGTCTGCCCCACTTTTTGCTTATACGCTGAGCTTGCCCACAGACTGGGGAAGGGGGGAGTGACGATATGGCCGGGCATAGAAACTGAGACACAATACATAGAATTAAATGTAGGAAGAAGGAATGGAAATCGAGACAAGATTTCTCAAGGATCTGGGAGTGCTAGAGTCAGATTGAGGCGTGGAGACAGTCATTTTTGGGTAATTCGACGCCACATATTCAATGCTGTCTATTTTCTGATATGAGAAAACATTTTGCAGCTTGATTCCAGAATGAGGTATACTTATGTATTTTTCCAAATTCTTTTGTTGAGTTAATAAAAAGGCCAACCCATTTGAGAGCAAGACCCAGAGACATAGTCCACCAAGGACAAACTTCGTTATCAAGTTTTTGTGTTCAGATTTGATGCTTAAGTCTCTTCATTATTGATTTTTTCCTTCTTTAATGGTGCATTTTAATTTATGCTCATTTAATACAATTCTTTATAAGTCACCTCGATGAAAAGATCCTGGATCACCCATTTTGTAGACAACTAAGGAGATCATGTCTTGAGAACTTCAAGCTGCAGATATGGAGTGCCAAGAAACTACATGACCAACAATACACTTTTTCAAAGATGGAAAACCCACTCACCACCACTGATGGTCACATATTTGCAGATGGCATCCACCACACCAACTAGCCTCTGGAAGGTAGTGAAAATTACTCCTTGAGGTACAAGTTAGTATTATGGTGATCATCATTTCAATATTTAAGCCATTTGATTATGTTGTATCTTAGATTGCTCTAGATTTCATGACATGTGCTTGTACATTATGCATTTTTCCCTGCTTCATCTTGGTGGTTGACATTGTGCCCTAGTAAGTGGTTTTCCTTGGGGATGGGTTTGCTACTGGGAACTCCCTTAATGAGCCATCATACCGTTCTCGACCATACTTACCACTTTCCATCATTGTTCCCCTCTATTTCCTTATCTCTTGGTATTTTAGGGTGTATTGGCCCAAGAAGGGGTTGTCCCTCATTCTATGGGAAGAAGGGGATAAAGGCCCATAGGGGTTGGTGTTGGGTAAAAGATAAAAGCCTTGTATAAACCTTCCATATGATTTGTCAAGGGATCATCCAAGAAATAAATGAAGTACTTATCTTTGAATAAAGGGGACCCACAATATAATAAATAATGCTTAAAAGGTTAGTTGAAGGATAGGAGGTCTCATCACAAGCTGGCCTATCACGTCCATGAATATCTAGTGGTATGAAATTACCATCATTTGGTCACCAAACCAGGGTAATGGATCTCAGTTGCATGGCTAAGAGAAAGGGGGTCTCATCACTAGCCAACCTTCCCATTTCCATTAGGTGTTTGTGGGTGACATTGTCATCATATGGTCACCACACCAGGGTAGTGACCTTCAACCTCACCTTATGCTATATTGAAAGAAAATAAAGAAAGAAAGATAAAATGAAATTGATGGGCTTGGAAAAAGTGCATTACAGACGAAGGTACCAGACACCCTCTACAAAGGAACGCATGAATGAGACACTACGACCCCTTGTATGTCATGAGCCCTATGCCCACTGAGTCTTGTCCCCAACCACTTCATCCACTTTACATGGATTAGAGAGGGATCTCTTGGAAAACCCTCCTTGACCTAGGGCAAGACATACCCAATAGGACACCTCATCAACCCTCCCATACTCAAGCTTGACAAGTCAGATAGTGTCTTTGAGTTGTTAATTTTTTGATATGGTGATCTTTGATGCACATTCTTAGATGGCTTATTTATTGATTGGATTCACTTAACATTATGTTATGACTTGATATCCTTGGAGTGCATGCTCATTTGTCTTTGCAAGACCTAGTTGGTGGACAGTTTTGGGAGAACAAGCCTAGCTTGGGCTTCCATGGGGCTACAATCCCATAGGTTGGATGCCATAGGCCTGCATGCCGGATGAGAGAGATTATAATTGGATGGCCTTGATGATGACTTGGACAACCTAGCCCACCCCTTACTTGCCAGACAATTTTCCTAGGAGGGGAAACACTTTCCAGTTTTGAGCTTGATGTCATGATCTTGGGGACTAGGGCATGGTGGTGAGGTGCCACTCTTTTGAGACATGGATGTTTGAAGAGGATAAGAGTCTTCACCATGATGAGAGTGCTTAGATGCTTGACATGTGGCCTTTGGAGACCTATCCATGCTTCTCCAATACCAACAACTTCTTCAAAGTGGAAAAACGTCCCCTAAAGGGGTGACGCCCTCCTAAATTAGGGTTTTATTTGTGCAAAAAGTGAAATTTTAAGTGAATTGTTTAATATTACTTTGTTAAGGGGGAATGACTAGGGTTGTTGACCCCTAATCTTGTGTTTTACTCCTTAATTTGTGGACAAGCTATGTTAGCTACATTTTATATAAATAGAGATCATAAGATCTCATTTTAAACATAACTCTCCCTCTTATGAGAGGCCTTGGTATGAAATTTACGCCACACTTGGCTCTTTTCATCTCTTGTACACTTGTTTATGGTTATCTATTGGTGAATGGTTGACAAAAGTCTAGCGCTAACCTTAGATGATGCTTTCTAGATCTTGTGGTGGATTATCTTGGAATTTCTCTTGATCTTGGTATGGTTTTCTACTATTATGCTATCATTTTTTCAAGTCAAGTATTGTTATGCTAGGAGTTGGGTGGGTGGTATAAGGGCATACACCCCCACCAGAGTCTTCATCATTTTGTTGCTCCATCTCATTGATTATACAAGGGTTTGCTAAGAGAAGTATAAGGGAATACACCCTCTTATCCTAAACCCTAGCTAGAGAAACTTGCCTTGGGAAGTAAAAGGGATTACACCCCCAAGGAGGCAGCTTCTATAGATTTTGTTTATTTGATACCATTAACCCAATAGTAAAGGCACTAGTCATACTTTTTTGCATTGGAGATATTAAATCATTTCCTTGGGAAACACAATTTTTGGTCTTTTGAAAGGTTTCTTGCTTGAAGTTGATTTGACTCATTGAGAGGAGTCTTCCCCTACTAGGGAATCCCCTCTGTCCCACTATTTCTTGCTTCTGTTATAGAATTACATAGTCAGCCATTAGGGTTGCAGAAACCCTAACTCATTTGCTCGAATAACTCTCTTATCTACCATTCAATTTTGCTCAAAGTTTGCACACCTTTTCTCCTTGGTCTAATGCACTTTTTGGAAAAGTTTGAGGGGATTTAAGTGGCTAATTTTGTTTTTGTAATACATTAAATGTTACATCCATAAGGCAGATATAATTTGCTGCAGACAAGTGTTTACAACAACCTTATCTTTTATGCTAAGAATATTGGGTTTTCATCTTGAGTTTAGCTAGTCATTTACTAGTCTTTCTCTTGCATTTTCTACTTGATCTTTAGCATATATTGAGCAACTTATAGTACCATTTTATTGTTGATATATACTGTTATATGTTGCTGCAAATTAGGGACAGCAAGATTAACTTTCTGATCCAACTAACATACATCATTGCAAAGTGTATTTTCTTGTGTCTCGGGCAGGTATTTCATCATTTGCAGGTTACTCAACATACTTGGAAACCCTTAGACCTTCCCAAGACTTCATTCCACACTTTTCACTCCACTTAGAATTTACCTCTAGGGCTTCATTTGCACTTCCCTTTATCTCCATCTCAATCCCCCTAGGGTCACCAAGATTGCTTCCCTAGAGTGACCTAGTCACCCTGAAAGTGTGGGACCTACATCGAGGTGACATTGGGTGTAGGATTCTGATGTTGTAGCACTTGATTTGTGGTTGGTTCGGGATTTTCCCAACCTACAACTTGTGTTATAAAATTTTGGTGTCGCTTCTGGGGAAGATTTTGAATCTTCTTCGCACCCTAAACGACACTTTGGTAAGCTATCCCAAATCATTTCCCTTAGCTTGCCTGGCGATTCCACCCAAGGGACGTTCCCTTTCCACTTTTCTTGATGAGCTCATCTTGAAGCTCATATGGTGACTCCACCTTCCCAAAATCATTTCTTTCCCTCTTTCCCCCTTTCCATCATTTGATGAGCCTTGATCTCATCTGGAGACTCTATTGAGGTGTCCTTTCAGTCAATGGAAATATGGCACCATGGGATGAACCCCCATTCAGAAATGGTCATGCCTTGAAGAAGGAACTTTTACAGATGGAAAAGGAAAAACTACCAATAAAGCTGTTGAGGAAATGATGAATCACATAAGAGAATTATTTCCTACCCTTTATAATGAAGAAGTATACGAAGAACAGACACATGAATAAATTCATCAAGAAGAGAACACAATGAGTTTTGACCCTTTCGAAGACCTTGATGATGCTTTATTCCATGACCTTGAAAATGAAGAAGTGTCGGAGGAAACTTTGGATATGACAGATCCGCTTGAATAAAAGAAAGCAAAGAACTATGCACTCAGAATCAAGCCTCTTGTCATAAAGAGGTGATGGAGGGGTCTGTCTATAAAAAGAAAGAAAAATTATGATAAAGCGCAACATATTGAGGCACCACTATCTTTGATCTCGCTTGGTGAAGGCAAGGTTGTCCAACCTTGTTTGCCTCCTAATGTTGAAGAAGCGATCAGTCTCGATGATGAAGGTCCAATTGAAGATGTCCAAGCCTCTGCTCCTCTTGTGCACAAAGATGAAAATATGGTCATTTTTAGTCATACTGATTGTCTTATGAAAGTACCCTTAGATATGGTTGATGATACTATAGATACTTTCATATAGACACAGATGGGATATTAGTTATCTCAAATTTGATAGAGACCCCATTTATGACATTGAGGGTAGCTCTCAGGAAGAGGGGGTGTCATCATCAGAGAAGTGGTCCTCATACATATATGACTCAGATTTTTGGTTTCCTAGTGATGATATGGTTACATATTTGTTCCACCCCTTCAACGATGACTTGTCACAACATACTCAGAGTGATCTTCAGTCATCCTTTGGTACATACCCTTTTGAGGATAATGTTCACATATTTTGAGGAATACCAGGATGTGGCCACCTCAGAGAAGGCATAGGTTCATTCTTCAAAGCATAAGTGTTTTCATTTTGGATATTTCCATGGAGATTCACAAGGGAAGAGGTGATGTTTTTCTACACCTGAGAATGTTCCTTACCTCTTGTACTCTTCTCCAAGAGACCATGCAGTATTCTTGATATCTCTTGTTTCCTCTCAGTCCTCAACAAGCAGTGAGTCTTTGTGTGCAGATGAATATGAGCCTTCGTATACATATAGTATCCCCCTTAAGAGATGGATTGATCAGTCTTGTGGCTAGACTTTCAGGCGAGATGATTGAGCTGATGGTTTCTCTTTCCAACAAGATTTACTCCCTCCCACCCATCTTCATGAGTTTTATTTCATGATCAATTATATGTATGTTTATACTCATGATTATTATGTTCTTAACTTATCTTTGTTGTATTATATGATTAAGCACAAGGGAAGATACTTTGATGAGATGATCGAATGGTTGCACTGGTTGTATGACTTCACATGACATCATCTAGCATGTGATCTTCAGGGCCCCAAGGCCCCAGGTAAGTAGGTAAGTCATCTTGTTTTCCCCTGCATATGCATCTTGATTTCTCATACTAGTTTAGGTGCATTTCATTTTCATTTTTCTCTACTTGCATATTGATTTCATGCTTAGCTTATAATTTTTTGAAAAAATGTCAAGATTTTCTTTTTTCTAGCTTAGTTGGTTTGGATTATGATCATATGAGAACAAGGATGAGTAGGCCATCCTGCACTTGATAGTTTGATGTTTCCTTGCAGGCACAACTCTACTAGGAGATACTGCAATTTTCATGCACTCTACAACGAGCACATGTCCCCAAGTAGGAGCTAGATGTTATTTCCATTTTGTGGATAACTAAAGAGATCATGTCTAGAGACCCCGAGGTTGCAGATATGGAGTGTCGAGAGACTACACGACCAACAACACCCTTTTGTACAGATGGAAAAACCACTCACCACCATAGATGGTCACAATTTTGCATATGGCATCCACCACACCAACTGGCTTCTAGAATGTAGTGGGCCTTGCTCCATGAGGTACAAGTCAATATTATGGTGAGCATCATTTCAATATTTAAGCCATTTGATTATATTGTATCTTAGATTGATCTAGATTTCATGATATCTGCTTGGAAATTATGCCTTTTTCCCTGCTTCACCTTGGTGGTTGACATTGTGCCCTAGTAAGTGGTTTTCCTTGGGGATGGTTTTGCTACTGGGAACTCCCTTAATGAGCCATCATACCATTCCCAACCATACTTACCACTTTCCATCATTGTTCCCCTCCATTTCCTTATCTATTGGGATTTTAGGGTGTATTAACCCAAGAAGGGGTTGTCCCTCATTCTATGGGAAGAAGGGGCTAAAGGCCCAGAGGGGTTGGTGTTAGGTAAAAGATAAAAGTCTTGTATAAACATTCCAGATGCGTTTCCTAGGGATCACCCAAGAAAGAAATGAAACACTTATCTTTGAATAAAGAGGACCCAAAATATAATAAAGAATTCTTAAAAGGTTAGTTGAAGGATATGAGGTCTCATCACGAGCTGACCTATCATGTCTATGAATATATAGTGGTATGAAATTACCATCATCTAGTCACCAAACCAAGGTAATGGCTCTCAGTTGCATGGCTGAGAGAAACATGGTCTCATCACGAGCCAACCTTCTCATTTCCATTAGGTGTTTTTGGGTGACATTTCCATCATCTTGTCACCACGCTAGTGCAGTGACCTTCAACCTCACCTTATGCTATATTGAAAGAAAATAAAGAAAGAAATATAAAAGGAAATTGATGGGCTTGGAAAAAGTGCATTGTAGATGAAGGTACCACACACCCTCTACAAAGGCACCCATGAATGAGACACTACAACCCCTTTTATGTCATGATCCCTATGCCCATTGAGTCTTGACCCCAACCACTTCATCTACTTTACATGGCTTAGAGAGGGATCTCTTGGAAAACGCTCCTTGACCTAGGGCAAGACCTACCCAATATGACACCTCGTCAACCCTCCCATACTCAAGCTTGAAAAGTCACATAATGTCTTTGAGTTGTTAATTGTTTGATATGGTGATCTTTGATGCACATGATTAGATGAATTATTTATTTATTGGATTTTCTTACCATGATGTTGTGACTTGAGATCCTTGGAGGTCGTGCTCATTGGTCTTTGCAAGACATAATTGGTGGATAGTTTTGGGAGAACAAGCCTAGCTTGGGCTTCCATGGGGCTACAAGCCCACATGTTGGATGCGAGGGGCCTGCATTCCAGATGAGAGAGATCAAACTTGGATGACCTTGATGATGACTTGGACAAACTATCCCACCCCTTACTTGCCAAACTATTTTCCCAAGAGGGGAAAAAAGTTCCACTTTTGAGCTTGACGTCATGATCTTGGGGGCTAGAGCATGGTGGTGAGGTGCCACTCTTTTGACACATGGACGTTTGAGGAGGAGAAGGGTATTTACCATGACGAGAGTGCTTAGATGCTTGACATGTGGCCTTTGGAGGCCTATCCATGCTTCTCCAACACCAA
The DNA here is from genome assembly GCA_009831015.1 of Picea engelmannii. NCBI lineage: Eukaryota > Viridiplantae > Streptophyta > Pinopsida > Pinales > Pinaceae > Picea > Picea engelmannii. The sequence goes on from ML852267.1 coordinate 21,191, forward strand.
CGACTTCCTCAAAGTGGAAAAACGTTCCCTAAAGGGGTGGCGTCCTCCTAAATTAGGGTTTTATTTTTGCAAAAAGTGAAATTTTAAGTGAATTGTTTAATATTACTTTGTTTAGGGGGGCAGATTAGGAATGTTGACCCCTAATATTATGTTTTACTCCTTAATTTGTGAACAAGCTATGTTAGCTATATTTTATATAAATAGAGTTCATAAGATCTCATTTTAAACATAATTCTCCCTCTTGTGAGAGGCCTTGGTCTGAAATTTGCGCCACACTTGGTTCTTTTCATCTCTTGTACACTTGTTTATGGTTATATATTAGTGAATGGTTGATGGAAGTCTAGCGCTAGACTTGGATGATGCTTTCTAGCTCTTGTGGTGGATTATCTTGGCATTTGTCTTGATCTTGGTATGGTTTTCTACTATTATGCTATCATTTTTTAAAGTCAAGTATTGTTATTCTAGGAGATAGGTGGGAGGTATAAGGGAATACACCCCCACTATAGTCTTCATCATTTTATTGCTCCATCTCATTGATTATACAAGGGTTTTCTAAGAGAAGTATAAGGGCATACACCGGCCTCTTATCCTAAACCCTAGCTAGAGAAACTTTCTTTGGGAAGTAAAAGGGCTTACACCCCCAAGAAGGTAGATTCTCTAGCTCTTGTTTATTTGACTATATTTAACCCAATATTAAAGTCACTAGTAATACTTTTTTGCATTGGAGATAGAAAATCATTGCCTTGGGAAACACAATTTTTGGTCTTTTGAAAGGTTTCTTGCTTGAAGTTGATTTTCCTCATTAATGGATTCTTCCCCTACTAGGGTGTCCCCTTTCTCCCACTATTTCTTGCTGATTTTATAAAATTACATCTTCAGCCATTAGGGCTTCAGAAACCCTAACTCATTTGCTTGAATAACTCTCTTATCAACCATTGGATTTTGTTCAAAGTTTGCACACCTTTTCTCCTTGGTCTATCACACTTTTTGGCAAATTTTGAGGGTATTTCAGTGGCTGATTTTCTTGATGTAATACATTAAATGTTACAGCCATAAGGATGATATAATTTTCTGCAGAAAAGTGTTTACAATAGCCTTATCGTTTATGCTAAGAATATTTGTTTTTCATCTTGAGTTTAGCTAGTCATTTATTAGTCTTTCTCTTGCATTTTCTACTTGATCTTTAGCATCTATTGAGAAGATTATAGTACCATTTTATTGCTGATATATACTGTTATATAGTGCTGAAAAATAGGGACATAAATCTTAACTTTCTGATCCAATTAACATACATCATTGCAAAGTGTCTTTTCTTGTGTCTCGGGCAGGTATTTCATCATTTGTAGGTTACTCAACATACTTGGAAACCCTTGGAACTTCCCAAGAATTCATTCCACACTTTTCACTCCACTTAAAATTGAACTCTAGGGATTCATTTCCACTTCCCTTCATCTGTATCTCAATCCCCCTAGGGTCACCGAGATCACCTCCCTAGAGTGACCTAGTCACCCTTAAAGTGTGGGACCTACATCAAGGTGACATTGGGTGTAGGATTCCCAAGTTGTAGCACTTGATTTGTGGTTGGGTTGGGAATTTCCAAACTACAACTTGCGCTATATTATACTTCACTAAGATGCCTTAGTGAGACATCACCTAGGATAGTGGGTTCAGTCTTTCATGGATTTCAGCTTTGGGGTCCAGGAGAGGAGAGTGTAGTCTAAGCATGGTGATCAGACAATTATGATCAGAGGGTGCTACGTCACCATGATGGTTCCTCGCAGAGATTATCTTGGGACCCTAGGATTATAGTGTTTGACAACTCAATAGTTGATACAAATGAGAGGGCTAGTCTTTGCTTTCTGGAGTTTACTCCTAGAGTGGATAAGATTGGTTTATTGGAGGAGCGGTCTTCTTAGGAGTCAACCGAGTTTCTACAGCTTATGATTTCTTGGATTATCAGGGACATTCAAGGGGGTTCTTGTGTTATCACCTTGCATATTAGCACTATGGGTAGAGGGTGCTTCACATATTATAGGCTAGTTTGGGACCCTGGTGACTTTACCACTTACAAGAAAATATGAGAGAGGTTCTCATGGAGGGACTTTGTGAACATTGCGTTGGGACATATGGGGGAGTATACAACTTGTCAACAGAGTAGGTTGGGCCACACACATCCAACATGGTTGATGTAGTCTTTTCCCATTTTAGGGCCAAGGTGGGAGGACATGTTGTTATATTTCATCATAGGTTTACCGAGTGTGTAGAGAACATATTGTATGTGTGGAGGGATTGACTAGTTATCAGAGTTCATGCACTTCCCGATGATTTCTTCAGAGTATGGGGAAACATGGGTGACATAGCTATTTCTTGGGGAAATGTTTAGAGTTCATGAGCAACCTAGAGTCATTATTAGTGATCAGGAAAACATGTTTCTTAGCGCATGTTGGCAGGAGATGTTCATGTTTTAGGCACAGGTTTGACTTCCAATACTAGTTTATACCCTCAAATGGATGGTCAAGCAGAGATGGCGAACCAATGGGTTGAGAGGTATCTACATGACTATGTGAGGTCATGGATAGAGTGGTTACATTTAGGTGATAATTGTTGCGACACCACTCATCATAGTTTGTAGTCCACCCAGATTCAACAGAGGATGTATGCAGACATGCATAGGATGGAGCACAACTTTGATATTGGGGATGTGGATTTCTTGAGGGTGTAGCCACATAGACCGTTTCCATTGAGGAGAGGTGTCGCTAAGAGGATGAGGTCACACCTATGTGGCCCTTAAAAGGTGATTCAAAGAGTTGGAGAGGTAGCTTATAAGATAGAGTTTCCATAACATAGCCAGATTCATAGTATTTTATGTGAATCATGCCTCGAGAAGGTGTTGCGGCCATGGGTTACCACTTCCACAGAGTTACTACCACTAAATGAGAGGGGACAGATGATACTGAATCCCAAAGAGGTTTTTAATGTTTGGGAGAGGATATTGAGGAACATAGTGACTAGGGAGTACCATATTAGGTGGCGAGATTGGTTGGTAAGGGATGCCACATGGGGGAGTGAGAAGATTTTGCAACATCCTGGTTTGTGGTTGCTTGAGGGAAATAAATATTATGAAGGGAGGAATGTGATGTCCCTTTCCAAGTGATCACTCTATGTGGATGATGTAGTAGAATTAAATACTCCTGTAGGTTATATACAACAAAGAAAAAGGGGTCAAGGTGGTTATTTGATGTCACATAGGCATAAAATGTTATATTTCTAAAGTGACATTAGGAAAAATGGAAAAAGGGTTATAAAGTGACATTTTGACTAATAGTCAATTAAACATTAGAAAGGTCACTTTAATATTTTAAGTTGAAAGGGTCACAAAAAGGTAAAAGGGTCAAGGAAGGGTGAATGAAGAGTTATAAGAGGAGGAGGGTTCACCCCTTGGCCATTATGAATTGTTCATTTGATTATTTACCTTTTTGGCTTGGAGATAGGGTTTTGGAGATAAACCCTAAGATAGAGATTGGGTTCAATGGTGATACTATCCCCCCTAGATAGTCATGGAGGAAAGATCATAATCCGATCTTTTCATTATGCTTCATTGTGACACAATTTATCATATTGGTAGTGGAGTTTTCTTACTTGGTGGTTGAGGTTTTCTTTATGAGAGTCGAGTTGCTCACTTGGGGATAGAATATTCCTTGTTGTGCCTCTTTCATTATTTGTTGGGTGATTTTCCTTGTTGAGACACCAAGTTTATATCTATGGGGCCAAGTTCCTTCTTGTTGGTCTATGTTCTGATCAAGAGGGAAAATCTACAGCTGTGGGAGGTCGCGTTTTAAACAAACACATGGAGCAGAAGTACATAATTATTTTTACAAGAACATGGAAAATATATTTTTCTATCAGTTGTTACAGGATATGATAGTTCAAAAAGGGAAAAGACTGCAACCAAGAAGGAATTGAAGAAGAATACGAAAATAACAATGGATTTCATCTGGGAAGGATTACCTAATCCAGTAAGAGAAAAGGTTGGTAAATATTCATCAGCCAAAGAACTTTGGGATACGTTACAAGACATATATTCTTAACTCATCGTAGATTCATAAAATGCCAAAGAAGATGCAGATATAGATCAAGAAGAATTATGTTCACCATGTCAAACAGATTTAGAATATGAAGAGTACATAATCACCAAAGGTATGTTGTTTTTCTTTAATTGTGAAAAACACAAACATCTTGAAATAGAATGCCATGAAGGAAATGAGACAAAAAAACTAATTGAAAAGGAAGACAATTATGAAGCATAATTGATTAGTGCTTTAGATAAA
>ML852267.1:25618-42816 GCA_009831015.1 Picea engelmannii
CCTCCTAAATTAGGGTTTTATTTGTGCAAAAAGTGAAATTTTAAGTGAATTGTTTAATATTACTTTGTTAAGGGGGAATGACTAGGGTTGTTGACCCCTAATCTTGTGTTTTACTCCTTAATTTGTGGACAAGCTATGTTAGCTACATTTTATATAAATAGAGATCATAAGATCTCATTTTAAACATAACTCTCCCTCTTATGAGAGGCCTTGGTATGAAATTTACGCCACACTTGGCTCTTTTCATCTCTTGTACACTTGTTTATGGTTATCTATTGGTGAATGGTTGACAAAAGTCTAGCGCTAACCTTAGATGATGCTTTCTAGATCTTGTGGTGGATTATCTTGGAATTTCTCTTGATCTTGGTATGGTTTTCTACTATTATGCTATCATTTTTTCAAGTCAAGTATTGTTATGCTAGGAGTTGGGTGGGTGGTATAAGGGCATACACCCCCACCAGAGTCTTCATCATTTTGTTGCTCCATCTCATTGATTATACAAGGGTTTGCTAAGAGAAGTATAAGGGAATACACCCTCTTATCCTAAACCCTAGCTAGAGAAACTTGCCTTGGGAAGTAAAAGGGATTACACCCCCAAGGAGGCAGCTTCTATAGATTTTGTTTATTTGATACCATTAACCCAATAGTAAAGGCACTAGTCATACTTTTTTGCATTGGAGATATTAAATCATTTCCTTGGGAAACACAATTTTTGGTCTTTTGAAAGGTTTCTTGCTTGAAGTTGATTTGACTCATTGAGAGGAGTCTTCCCCTACTAGGGAATCCCCTCTGTCCCACTATTTCTTGCTTCTGTTATAGAATTACATAGTCAGCCATTAGGGTTGCAGAAACCCTAACTCATTTGCTCGAATAACTCTCTTATCTACCATTCAATTTTGCTCAAAGTTTGCACACCTTTTCTCCTTGGTCTAATGCACTTTTTGGAAAAGTTTGAGGGGATTTAAGTGGCTAATTTTGTTTTTGTAATACATTAAATGTTACATCCATAAGGCAGATATAATTTGCTGCAGACAAGTGTTTACAACAACCTTATCTTTTATGCTAAGAATATTGGGTTTTCATCTTGAGTTTAGCTAGTCATTTACTAGTCTTTCTCTTGCATTTTCTACTTGATCTTTAGCATATATTGAGCAACTTATAGTACCATTTTATTGTTGATATATACTGTTATATGTTGCTGCAAATTAGGGACAGCAAGATTAACTTTCTGATCCAACTAACATACATCATTGCAAAGTGTATTTTCTTGTGTCTCGGGCAGGTATTTCATCATTTGCAGGTTACTCAACATACTTGGAAACCCTTAGACCTTCCCAAGACTTCATTCCACACTTTTCACTCCACTTAGAATTTACCTCTAGGGCTTCATTTGCACTTCCCTTTATCTCCATCTCAATCCCCCTAGGGTCACCAAGATTGCTTCCCTAGAGTGACCTAGTCACCCTGAAAGTGTGGGACCTACATCGAGGTGACATTGGGTGTAGGATTCTGATGTTGTAGCACTTGATTTGTGGTTGGTTCGGGATTTTCCCAACCTACAACTTGTGTTATAAAATTTTGGTGTCGCTTCTGGGGAAGATTTTGAATCTTCTTCGCACCCTAAACGACACTTTGGTAAGCTATCCCAAATCATTTCCCTTAGCTTGCCTGGCGATTCCACCCAAGGGACGTTCCCTTTCCACTTTTCTTGATGAGCTCATCTTGAAGCTCATATGGTGACTCCACCTTCCCAAAATCATTTCTTTCCCTCTTTCCCCCTTTCCATCATTTGATGAGCCTTGATCTCATCTGGAGACTCTATTGAGGTGTCCTTTCAGTCAATGGAAATATGGCACCATGGGATGAACCCCCATTCAGAAATGGTCATGCCTTGAAGAAGGAACTTTTACAGATGGAAAAGGAAAAACTACCAATAAAGCTGTTGAGGAAATGATGAATCACATAAGAGAATTATTTCCTACCCTTTATAATGAAGAAGTATACGAAGAACAGACACATGAATAAATTCATCAAGAAGAGAACACAATGAGTTTTGACCCTTTCGAAGACCTTGATGATGCTTTATTCCATGACCTTGAAAATGAAGAAGTGTCGGAGGAAACTTTGGATATGACAGATCCGCTTGAATAAAAGAAAGCAAAGAACTATGCACTCAGAATCAAGCCTCTTGTCATAAAGAGGTGATGGAGGGGTCTGTCTATAAAAAGAAAGAAAAATTATGATAAAGCGCAACATATTGAGGCACCACTATCTTTGATCTCGCTTGGTGAAGGCAAGGTTGTCCAACCTTGTTTGCCTCCTAATGTTGAAGAAGCGATCAGTCTCGATGATGAAGGTCCAATTGAAGATGTCCAAGCCTCTGCTCCTCTTGTGCACAAAGATGAAAATATGGTCATTTTTAGTCATACTGATTGTCTTATGAAAGTACCCTTAGATATGGTTGATGATACTATAGATACTTTCATATAGACACAGATGGGATATTAGTTATCTCAAATTTGATAGAGACCCCATTTATGACATTGAGGGTAGCTCTCAGGAAGAGGGGGTGTCATCATCAGAGAAGTGGTCCTCATACATATATGACTCAGATTTTTGGTTTCCTAGTGATGATATGGTTACATATTTGTTCCACCCCTTCAACGATGACTTGTCACAACATACTCAGAGTGATCTTCAGTCATCCTTTGGTACATACCCTTTTGAGGATAATGTTCACATATTTTGAGGAATACCAGGATGTGGCCACCTCAGAGAAGGCATAGGTTCATTCTTCAAAGCATAAGTGTTTTCATTTTGGATATTTCCATGGAGATTCACAAGGGAAGAGGTGATGTTTTTCTACACCTGAGAATGTTCCTTACCTCTTGTACTCTTCTCCAAGAGACCATGCAGTATTCTTGATATCTCTTGTTTCCTCTCAGTCCTCAACAAGCAGTGAGTCTTTGTGTGCAGATGAATATGAGCCTTCGTATACATATAGTATCCCCCTTAAGAGATGGATTGATCAGTCTTGTGGCTAGACTTTCAGGCGAGATGATTGAGCTGATGGTTTCTCTTTCCAACAAGATTTACTCCCTCCCACCCATCTTCATGAGTTTTATTTCATGATCAATTATATGTATGTTTATACTCATGATTATTATGTTCTTAACTTATCTTTGTTGTATTATATGATTAAGCACAAGGGAAGATACTTTGATGAGATGATCGAATGGTTGCACTGGTTGTATGACTTCACATGACATCATCTAGCATGTGATCTTCAGGGCCCCAAGGCCCCAGGTAAGTAGGTAAGTCATCTTGTTTTCCCCTGCATATGCATCTTGATTTCTCATACTAGTTTAGGTGCATTTCATTTTCATTTTTCTCTACTTGCATATTGATTTCATGCTTAGCTTATAATTTTTTGAAAAAATGTCAAGATTTTCTTTTTTCTAGCTTAGTTGGTTTGGATTATGATCATATGAGAACAAGGATGAGTAGGCCATCCTGCACTTGATAGTTTGATGTTTCCTTGCAGGCACAACTCTACTAGGAGATACTGCAATTTTCATGCACTCTACAACGAGCACATGTCCCCAAGTAGGAGCTAGATGTTATTTCCATTTTGTGGATAACTAAAGAGATCATGTCTAGAGACCCCGAGGTTGCAGATATGGAGTGTCGAGAGACTACACGACCAACAACACCCTTTTGTACAGATGGAAAAACCACTCACCACCATAGATGGTCACAATTTTGCATATGGCATCCACCACACCAACTGGCTTCTAGAATGTAGTGGGCCTTGCTCCATGAGGTACAAGTCAATATTATGGTGAGCATCATTTCAATATTTAAGCCATTTGATTATATTGTATCTTAGATTGATCTAGATTTCATGATATCTGCTTGGAAATTATGCCTTTTTCCCTGCTTCACCTTGGTGGTTGACATTGTGCCCTAGTAAGTGGTTTTCCTTGGGGATGGTTTTGCTACTGGGAACTCCCTTAATGAGCCATCATACCATTCCCAACCATACTTACCACTTTCCATCATTGTTCCCCTCCATTTCCTTATCTATTGGGATTTTAGGGTGTATTAACCCAAGAAGGGGTTGTCCCTCATTCTATGGGAAGAAGGGGCTAAAGGCCCAGAGGGGTTGGTGTTAGGTAAAAGATAAAAGTCTTGTATAAACATTCCAGATGCGTTTCCTAGGGATCACCCAAGAAAGAAATGAAACACTTATCTTTGAATAAAGAGGACCCAAAATATAATAAAGAATTCTTAAAAGGTTAGTTGAAGGATATGAGGTCTCATCACGAGCTGACCTATCATGTCTATGAATATATAGTGGTATGAAATTACCATCATCTAGTCACCAAACCAAGGTAATGGCTCTCAGTTGCATGGCTGAGAGAAACATGGTCTCATCACGAGCCAACCTTCTCATTTCCATTAGGTGTTTTTGGGTGACATTTCCATCATCTTGTCACCACGCTAGTGCAGTGACCTTCAACCTCACCTTATGCTATATTGAAAGAAAATAAAGAAAGAAATATAAAAGGAAATTGATGGGCTTGGAAAAAGTGCATTGTAGATGAAGGTACCACACACCCTCTACAAAGGCACCCATGAATGAGACACTACAACCCCTTTTATGTCATGATCCCTATGCCCATTGAGTCTTGACCCCAACCACTTCATCTACTTTACATGGCTTAGAGAGGGATCTCTTGGAAAACGCTCCTTGACCTAGGGCAAGACCTACCCAATATGACACCTCGTCAACCCTCCCATACTCAAGCTTGAAAAGTCACATAATGTCTTTGAGTTGTTAATTGTTTGATATGGTGATCTTTGATGCACATGATTAGATGAATTATTTATTTATTGGATTTTCTTACCATGATGTTGTGACTTGAGATCCTTGGAGGTCGTGCTCATTGGTCTTTGCAAGACATAATTGGTGGATAGTTTTGGGAGAACAAGCCTAGCTTGGGCTTCCATGGGGCTACAAGCCCACATGTTGGATGCGAGGGGCCTGCATTCCAGATGAGAGAGATCAAACTTGGATGACCTTGATGATGACTTGGACAAACTATCCCACCCCTTACTTGCCAAACTATTTTCCCAAGAGGGGAAAAAAGTTCCACTTTTGAGCTTGACGTCATGATCTTGGGGGCTAGAGCATGGTGGTGAGGTGCCACTCTTTTGACACATGGACGTTTGAGGAGGAGAAGGGTATTTACCATGACGAGAGTGCTTAGATGCTTGACATGTGGCCTTTGGAGGCCTATCCATGCTTCTCCAACACCAACGACTTCCTCAAAGTGGAAAAACGTTCCCTAAAGGGGTGGCGTCCTCCTAAATTAGGGTTTTATTTTTGCAAAAAGTGAAATTTTAAGTGAATTGTTTAATATTACTTTGTTTAGGGGGGCAGATTAGGAATGTTGACCCCTAATATTATGTTTTACTCCTTAATTTGTGAACAAGCTATGTTAGCTATATTTTATATAAATAGAGTTCATAAGATCTCATTTTAAACATAATTCTCCCTCTTGTGAGAGGCCTTGGTCTGAAATTTGCGCCACACTTGGTTCTTTTCATCTCTTGTACACTTGTTTATGGTTATATATTAGTGAATGGTTGATGGAAGTCTAGCGCTAGACTTGGATGATGCTTTCTAGCTCTTGTGGTGGATTATCTTGGCATTTGTCTTGATCTTGGTATGGTTTTCTACTATTATGCTATCATTTTTTAAAGTCAAGTATTGTTATTCTAGGAGATAGGTGGGAGGTATAAGGGAATACACCCCCACTATAGTCTTCATCATTTTATTGCTCCATCTCATTGATTATACAAGGGTTTTCTAAGAGAAGTATAAGGGCATACACCGGCCTCTTATCCTAAACCCTAGCTAGAGAAACTTTCTTTGGGAAGTAAAAGGGCTTACACCCCCAAGAAGGTAGATTCTCTAGCTCTTGTTTATTTGACTATATTTAACCCAATATTAAAGTCACTAGTAATACTTTTTTGCATTGGAGATAGAAAATCATTGCCTTGGGAAACACAATTTTTGGTCTTTTGAAAGGTTTCTTGCTTGAAGTTGATTTTCCTCATTAATGGATTCTTCCCCTACTAGGGTGTCCCCTTTCTCCCACTATTTCTTGCTGATTTTATAAAATTACATCTTCAGCCATTAGGGCTTCAGAAACCCTAACTCATTTGCTTGAATAACTCTCTTATCAACCATTGGATTTTGTTCAAAGTTTGCACACCTTTTCTCCTTGGTCTATCACACTTTTTGGCAAATTTTGAGGGTATTTCAGTGGCTGATTTTCTTGATGTAATACATTAAATGTTACAGCCATAAGGATGATATAATTTTCTGCAGAAAAGTGTTTACAATAGCCTTATCGTTTATGCTAAGAATATTTGTTTTTCATCTTGAGTTTAGCTAGTCATTTATTAGTCTTTCTCTTGCATTTTCTACTTGATCTTTAGCATCTATTGAGAAGATTATAGTACCATTTTATTGCTGATATATACTGTTATATAGTGCTGAAAAATAGGGACATAAATCTTAACTTTCTGATCCAATTAACATACATCATTGCAAAGTGTCTTTTCTTGTGTCTCGGGCAGGTATTTCATCATTTGTAGGTTACTCAACATACTTGGAAACCCTTGGAACTTCCCAAGAATTCATTCCACACTTTTCACTCCACTTAAAATTGAACTCTAGGGATTCATTTCCACTTCCCTTCATCTGTATCTCAATCCCCCTAGGGTCACCGAGATCACCTCCCTAGAGTGACCTAGTCACCCTTAAAGTGTGGGACCTACATCAAGGTGACATTGGGTGTAGGATTCCCAAGTTGTAGCACTTGATTTGTGGTTGGGTTGGGAATTTCCAAACTACAACTTGCGCTATATTATACTTCACTAAGATGCCTTAGTGAGACATCACCTAGGATAGTGGGTTCAGTCTTTCATGGATTTCAGCTTTGGGGTCCAGGAGAGGAGAGTGTAGTCTAAGCATGGTGATCAGACAATTATGATCAGAGGGTGCTACGTCACCATGATGGTTCCTCGCAGAGATTATCTTGGGACCCTAGGATTATAGTGTTTGACAACTCAATAGTTGATACAAATGAGAGGGCTAGTCTTTGCTTTCTGGAGTTTACTCCTAGAGTGGATAAGATTGGTTTATTGGAGGAGCGGTCTTCTTAGGAGTCAACCGAGTTTCTACAGCTTATGATTTCTTGGATTATCAGGGACATTCAAGGGGGTTCTTGTGTTATCACCTTGCATATTAGCACTATGGGTAGAGGGTGCTTCACATATTATAGGCTAGTTTGGGACCCTGGTGACTTTACCACTTACAAGAAAATATGAGAGAGGTTCTCATGGAGGGACTTTGTGAACATTGCGTTGGGACATATGGGGGAGTATACAACTTGTCAACAGAGTAGGTTGGGCCACACACATCCAACATGGTTGATGTAGTCTTTTCCCATTTTAGGGCCAAGGTGGGAGGACATGTTGTTATATTTCATCATAGGTTTACCGAGTGTGTAGAGAACATATTGTATGTGTGGAGGGATTGACTAGTTATCAGAGTTCATGCACTTCCCGATGATTTCTTCAGAGTATGGGGAAACATGGGTGACATAGCTATTTCTTGGGGAAATGTTTAGAGTTCATGAGCAACCTAGAGTCATTATTAGTGATCAGGAAAACATGTTTCTTAGCGCATGTTGGCAGGAGATGTTCATGTTTTAGGCACAGGTTTGACTTCCAATACTAGTTTATACCCTCAAATGGATGGTCAAGCAGAGATGGCGAACCAATGGGTTGAGAGGTATCTACATGACTATGTGAGGTCATGGATAGAGTGGTTACATTTAGGTGATAATTGTTGCGACACCACTCATCATAGTTTGTAGTCCACCCAGATTCAACAGAGGATGTATGCAGACATGCATAGGATGGAGCACAACTTTGATATTGGGGATGTGGATTTCTTGAGGGTGTAGCCACATAGACCGTTTCCATTGAGGAGAGGTGTCGCTAAGAGGATGAGGTCACACCTATGTGGCCCTTAAAAGGTGATTCAAAGAGTTGGAGAGGTAGCTTATAAGATAGAGTTTCCATAACATAGCCAGATTCATAGTATTTTATGTGAATCATGCCTCGAGAAGGTGTTGCGGCCATGGGTTACCACTTCCACAGAGTTACTACCACTAAATGAGAGGGGACAGATGATACTGAATCCCAAAGAGGTTTTTAATGTTTGGGAGAGGATATTGAGGAACATAGTGACTAGGGAGTACCATATTAGGTGGCGAGATTGGTTGGTAAGGGATGCCACATGGGGGAGTGAGAAGATTTTGCAACATCCTGGTTTGTGGTTGCTTGAGGGAAATAAATATTATGAAGGGAGGAATGTGATGTCCCTTTCCAAGTGATCACTCTATGTGGATGATGTAGTAGAATTAAATACTCCTGTAGGTTATATACAACAAAGAAAAAGGGGTCAAGGTGGTTATTTGATGTCACATAGGCATAAAATGTTATATTTCTAAAGTGACATTAGGAAAAATGGAAAAAGGGTTATAAAGTGACATTTTGACTAATAGTCAATTAAACATTAGAAAGGTCACTTTAATATTTTAAGTTGAAAGGGTCACAAAAAGGTAAAAGGGTCAAGGAAGGGTGAATGAAGAGTTATAAGAGGAGGAGGGTTCACCCCTTGGCCATTATGAATTGTTCATTTGATTATTTACCTTTTTGGCTTGGAGATAGGGTTTTGGAGATAAACCCTAAGATAGAGATTGGGTTCAATGGTGATACTATCCCCCCTAGATAGTCATGGAGGAAAGATCATAATCCGATCTTTTCATTATGCTTCATTGTGACACAATTTATCATATTGGTAGTGGAGTTTTCTTACTTGGTGGTTGAGGTTTTCTTTATGAGAGTCGAGTTGCTCACTTGGGGATAGAATATTCCTTGTTGTGCCTCTTTCATTATTTGTTGGGTGATTTTCCTTGTTGAGACACCAAGTTTATATCTATGGGGCCAAGTTCCTTCTTGTTGGTCTATGTTCTGATCAAGAGGGAAAATCTACAGCTGTGGGAGGTCGCGTTTTAAACAAACACATGGAGCAGAAGTACATAATTATTTTTACAAGAACATGGAAAATATATTTTTCTATCAGTTGTTACAGGATATGATAGTTCAAAAAGGGAAAAGACTGCAACCAAGAAGGAATTGAAGAAGAATACGAAAATAACAATGGATTTCATCTGGGAAGGATTACCTAATCCAGTAAGAGAAAAGGTTGGTAAATATTCATCAGCCAAAGAACTTTGGGATACGTTACAAGACATATATTCTTAACTCATCGTAGATTCATAAAATGCCAAAGAAGATGCAGATATAGATCAAGAAGAATTATGTTCACCATGTCAAACAGATTTAGAATATGAAGAGTACATAATCACCAAAGGTATGTTGTTTTTCTTTAATTGTGAAAAACACAAACATCTTGAAATAGAATGCCATGAAGGAAATGAGACAAAAAAACTAATTGAAAAGGAAGACAATTATGAAGCATAATTGATTAGTGCTTTAGATAAACTAAGAGAAGAAAACAAGTCACTCAAGAAAGAATTTACGAAACAAAAGGAAAGTGTTCACATTTTTGAAGAAGCCCAACAGGTCATCGAGAACTTAAGAACTCAGCTAGAAGAAGCCATAAAGATCGAAGAAAATCTTGAATATCAAAAGCAGTATTTGGAAGCCAACATAGAAGCACAGAAGGAAGAAGCAAAAATGAGAGAGAAGATATTGACAGAGCATCTTAAGGAAAGAACTAACGATTTAAACCAACTTGAGGCAAAGTTTGGTCAAGAAGAGAAAGGACTTGAAGAAGAAATAATCACATTAAAAATTCAACTTGAAGAAGCGAAAAGAACAAAAGAAGTCATGAAGTCTCTGATAATGAAGAAAGAAAAATAGGTTGAGAAGCTTGAAGAAGAAGTTGTCACATTGAGAAGTAAAATCGTTAAGCTCAACAAGAACATTGAAGAGACATAAACATCCACATAAGTTATAGAGAATGAAGAGAAGCACTCTAGGTTTCTAGAAAAGAAGAATGAAGAAAATAGAAAGAGTTATGCAGCAGTACTCAAAGGAAGGAATCATGGTCAACTCGAATCTAAGAAAACTATTGAAGATACATATTCAAGAAGACCATCCATGTTCAAGCCACAAAGAATCTTCAATCATGATCATGATTAGTCAAGGAAAAAATTCAAAAGGACTAGGCCACAAAGAAGATCATTCACTCCCAAGTATGCAAATTTATTTTATGGTCATTTTTTTTTATTGTACTAACTTTGAACATAAGGTTGCAAATTGCACAGACTATAAAAAAAATGTTCAAGCAAGAAATGCCCATGTGGCCCCACGTAACATTGAATGTTATAGATGTCATAACTATGGACACATATCTAGTGATTGTAGAAGCATGATCGATACTTCCATGAAAGAGAACACTGATATCAGATGTAAGAAAGTATGGATAAGAAAACACGAAGAACAAGTGAACAAAGACCAGGTCCCATAGATCGCAGGATTGGTAATAAAACGAGATGAAGAAAATTCTACAGAGAAAAAGAAAGATGTCAGATACAGAAAGGTTTGGAAAACAACTAAAAGAAAAGAAGGACATGTAAATAAGGAACAGGTTCATGAGATTGTACTTTCAGGCATTGTAGTGAAAGATGAATCCACAGATAAAAAGAAAGAAGTCAAAGCTCAGAGAGATGATGAATCTACCAATGAAGATGATGATGAATACACATCAGAGAAGGAATTTTTCTGAGCCATACAACTTAGATACTCCCAGGTAACATGAATATTAGACAGGGGGAGTCTATGTGATAGCTGTGACATACCAAAGAACCATCCTTTGAGAAGATTGTAGAGTTTGAATAGACAGATCCAGAGCAGTTAGTTAGCAGAAGTACAATCAATTGTAGTAGTGAATACTTCATGATAGTACGGTGATAAATGGGTCCATATGTTGTGCAGTGGATTCTTGGACAGTATGGACATAGATGGATTCATAAGAACACTCAGCAGGTTTGGACTAATATGTGACAGTGGACGAGAGCATGGATTCATAGATTGGTTCAGAGAGTGGTTTAGAGACAAAGGAACATTATCATAATGGATGATAATTACACAGGAAATGGCTCGAACAATGATAATGGATTCAAAATTGACAGATATTTTTTGGACACATGCAGTGCATACAATAGTTCACATTCAAAATAGAGTAATGATCAGAAACAACAATGAAAAAAATCCCTACGAGCCATGGAAAGGAAGACCAACAAATGTGAAGCACTTCAGAGTATTTGGAAGCAAATGCTACATCAAAAGAGAAGATGGAAGAATGGGAAAGTTTGACTCTCGTGTGGACAAATGAGTACTTGTTGGCTACTCAAGTACAAGGAAAGCATACAAGTGTTACAATATGAGGTTGAAAAAAGTTTTGGAAAACATCAATGTAACAATTGATGAAACAGGTGGAAAATATTTAAAGGAAGAAGAAAATGAATCAATGGAACAACTTTATGAAGAAGAAGCAGAAGATGAAGAATAAGTCTACATCAAACAATCAGAAGGATTTTAGTTTTTAGAGAACGCAGATTACATGTGCAAATTGAATAAGGCCTTGTATGGTCTAAAACAGGCTCCTAGAGCATGTTACTCTAGACTGGATAAACATCTACAATAGGCAGGGTTCAGAAAAGGAAGTGCATAAAACAAACTCTACATCAAGAATGATTTTGAAATGTCATTACTCAGAGAACTATCCTTCTTTTTGGGTATTCAAATATGTCAAAGCAACCAAGGAATTTTTATTTCTCAAACTAAGTACATCAGAGAAAGTCTAAAGAGGTTCGGAATGGAAGATTGCAAACCAATTACCACTCCTATTCAAACCAGTTGCAAGTTCAACAAATATGATGATTAAAAGTCTACAGACCAGAGTAATACAGGTCAATGATTGGTAGCTTACTATATGTGACAACATCCAGACCAGATGTAATGCAGGTAGTTGGACGTGTCACAATTTCAAGAAACACCAAAGGAATCACATGTCTTAGAAGTGAAGAGGATTTTCAAATATCTCAAAGGAACATAAGAGTTTGGATTATGGTATCCAAAAGCAAAGGATCTATCACTTATTTCCTACACAGATGCATATTGGGCAGGTTGCATTGATGATCGATGAAACACCAATGGAGCAATGTTCTACTTGGGTGAGTGTTTAGTATCTTGGCTAAGAAAGAAACAATAATCAATATCTTTATCTACAACCGAAGCAAAGTATATTGCAGCAACATGATGTTGTAATCAGGTTCTATGGATGAAACAAACTTTGATAGATATATAGCTTGAGTATGATGAGCCCATTCCAATCTATTTTGATAATACAAGCACCATAAGTATCTCAAAGAACCCGGTGATGCACTCCAAGACAAATCACATTCCAATCAAGTATCAATTTCTATGGGAAAATGTTGTAGAGAAGAACATCAGAGTTGAATATGTGGGCACAAAAGAACAAGTGGCAGGCATATTTACAAAACCGCTTCCATGAGAAGCCTTTGAGTATATTTTCCAGAGACTTAGAGTAATTTCTAATCTAAAATGAATGCTTTTGAATGCTTATCTTATATGTCTTATATTTACACGAGGAAGCACCATAAGGAGGACGATTCAGTTCGGGAGATCAGTTCCAGGAAGAGTTCAGTCAGGGGGAGTATCCCCAAGGACAGTTCAGTTAGGAGGAGCATCCCAGGATGGAAAGATACCTTTGCCATTGATGACAAAGGGGGAGAGACTTATCAGATGCAAAGCATAGAGGCATGGTTCCAGGGGGAGCGATGGTCACAGGAAGAGCATGAGTGACATGACTTCAGTATTTCATCAGAGTGTTGCCATCAATGCCAAAGGGGGATATTGTTGATTAATTGGGTTGGTTGTCATTGATTTCAACCCTTGAAGAAAGTCCGATAGTGAATTCCGGTAGCACAAAGGTTTGGGTAATGGACCCAATTTTGTTTGATGGATAATGGTATAAGTTTTGATATATTTGCAGGTAAAACTATTCTAGATGGATAGTACATGTCATGCCATTTCCGATGGTATGTGGAATGCCACATAACTCCTCACAGTTAGAGAGTTATGTTCATGTGAAGTTGGAGAACCCTCACGAGTCATATAGAAGCCCCATAAGGTCAAAGTAGTCAAAGTGTTTGCAAAGAAGAAATTATTTAAGTAATAAAGTGAAGTGATGAGTGTACTATAAGTCAAAGAGGACGCAAAATAAATTATTTAAATAATAAAGTTAATGGAGAACTTACTAATTTTGGAAAGTGGTTAAGTTAAGTGGACAAGTGGTTATAAGTGGGTTAAGATGGTTAGAAGGTAACCCCTTGAGGAAGCTACATAAAAGTATAAACAAAAGGCAAGGGTCTGTCATTCAAATCACACTTGAATATCATTGAATATCTATTTTTGTGAAAGGTTATTTGGGCAGGTATTATTGATAGAGAAAAAGTGTGGAGGGAAAACTGTGGTAGCAAAAGTGCGGCAGGAAAACTACGACAGAAAAAGTGCGGCAAAAAAATTGCAGCAGAAAAAGTGTGGCAGGAAAAGTGTAGCAGAAAAGGTGCAGTAGGAAAATTGCGGAAGGCAAAGTGCGGTAGAAAAATCACAACAGGAAAAGTGCAGTAGAAAAACCGCAACAGAAAAATCGCGGCATAAAAATTGCGGCAGTGGATTCACGACAACAGAACGCTACAAGAAGAAAAAAAATGGTATGGTTTTCATATGTGTAGTGTTGAATTTATGAATCAAGTTGAAGGTTTGCCTTGTAAATATGTTGGATGCCCTCTTGGGAGTTTATGGCTTGCTGTAAAGTTGATCTGAGGCAGATCTACTGAAGTTTAGTATTGGTTCATGTTTGAGGGATTTTGGTTGAGGTATGTTGCTAAAGTTATTTGTACAAATAAAGGGTGTATAACAATGAAGTTCTAGCACATGGTTTGAGGTACAGACTTGTGGTATAGTGTTTGAGGTATATGTGATCATATCAGATTGGTTGATGAGTATACAGTGAGAGGCTTCTCAGTGACATATTCAGTTTCTACATTTGGCACTTATATTTCAGGGCGGTTGGACGGGGCAAGGATAGGTGGTTGTAGCTGGAGAACATAGGGGGTTGTAGTATCCTTTTGGTTGTAGCCAGAGAATTGGGGAGTTGGAGCTTCCATCAAGTTGTAGCCTGAGAAAATAGGGGGTTGTAGCCTCCTTCTGGTTGTAGCCAGAGAATTGGGGAGTTGGAGCTTCCTTCAGGTTGTAGCCTGAGAAACTAGGGGGTTGGAGCCTCCTTCCAGTTGCAACTGGAAAACAAAGGAAGTTGGTGCCTCCAATGAATGTAATTCTTAAAGACATATAAGAAAAATCATTCTGTGGTTTTCTCCCACTTTGGGTTTCCACGTAAAACATTGGTGTACTGTGTATGTGTGTGATTTCTCATTTGTTCATTGTTTATTTACTTTGCAACTATTGGATGATAATGCTACATTGATATAACACTTGCATTTTATGGTGAAAAACGATTATACTGCGCTATTACTGATTCACTCCCCCTCTCAATAATCCAACAACAACCATTATCACAACCAACCTACTGTCAACAAATTCCATCCAGTTGTGCCATCCATTATCTCAGGATTTCAAGTTGGAATAATGAGTTATTTACTGTTGTAATAGTTTAGTTTTGAAGTAATAATAAGTAAATCATATTTGACCCATTTTCCTAGCTGTTGGTAAAATATTTTCTATTCTAGTTATTGTTGTCTTATTTTATGTGCCAAATACATTTCAAAGGGGTTGCAAACAGTTGGTAAAAATGTCCACGACAAAAAACACATCATAAACTACACAACAAACTATTTGATGGAGTACAATAGCCACATAATCACATAAAGGCAAACAATAGACCATAAATATTTATAACAATAGTTCGGTGGGACATTACAGTGGTATCATAGCTGGGTTTCTTGCTTCCCCTAGGGGAATTAAGAGAAAGGACATTTCAAATTGCATTAATTGAGTGACCAACACTTAAATTTCTCAAATTTCAGTAGTGGTAGCAGGGAATCAAGGAGGATGGAGACCTAGGAGGAAGTCAAAATAGAAATTGTGCAAGCCATGAAGGGATATTAAAATAATCTAACAAGGTTGTTAGAGAATCCTATGTGGAAGGATCCATGCTTATTAGTTGATAAGAAGGGATAAAAGTCCAAATCTAGAAAGGTTGATGAAGCCAAAAACTCACCTCATGATGGGGGTTTGGCATAATCACAGGTGGACTTGCATGCATCTAGTCATGTGGAGGATGTGTGTAATGAGGATGACGATGCAAAAACATCTAGTATACCTTTAGCGTTGTCCTATGAGGCCCATAAAACTAGCGCACATGATGCATAGGTTGATGGAGCATATGGTGAAGTGTCCCAATCAGCCAATGTTGAGGATTCAACATCATACCTTAGTAGTTATACTTATGATGACGAGGGTGTTCTAGAACCTAAGTATGATGAGGATTCAACGCCTTATCCTCTCTATGATACGTATGATGATGTAGGCATGATTGTACCTAAATATGATGAAGGCTGTGTATTTGAAAAATTACCGTGGGATATGGATCCATCTTCTCAGGAGCCATACATGGAGGATAACAAAGGAGATGTTGATTTTGGAGGTAAAAACAAATCATAGGTTTTGTATGGCGGTGATAGTGCACATGAGTCCCATCATTTGACATGTCAATTTATGGTAAGTGAAGATTGCATGGTATCATCTAGTGAGTTAGTTGTTGTTGATGGGGATAGTATCATAGTATTCTTATAGATGAAAGAAAAACAAAAAATATATAGTGTGATAGCATATACCATTTGGATGAAATTGAACAAAGTCCCTTAGCATCGCGTGATTTGGAGGATCAATTATTGGTCATAGAGGTGAAAATTGTACAAGTGTTGACAAGGGTAGATGGTGCTCATAGGTTCATTGAAGATCTTATTTGGAAAACCCATATGGAGGAGAGCCAAAAAGGAGTTGCAAGTGGAGTCACTAGTGAACAATTGTGCATAATCAAAGAAGCACTAGAACAAATGAAATCAGATTACTTGCATTTATTCATGGATAGGGATCTTGCTCTCAAGTTTGTTGAAGACAAGGAAATGGAGGTTGAGGAGATTTGTTACAAGTTGAGTTTGACATGCTCTTCATCACTTATAACAAAAACTCAATCATCTTTGGAAGTCGTGACACATGAGGGCGTGAGTGACACTCATGGTTTGAGGGAGGAGCCTATTTTGATGATCTCATAGGAGGATCATTCAGAGTTGCAAGTACTTGAGGAGAGTCTTGAATCAAATGTTTTGATTATGCTCTCATATTTCATGGTGAAGATCATGAGTCGTTTCTTTTGGAGAGCCCATTAAAGGCTCAAGGCTTTGATACGTAGGAGATAATTGAGCACACTCCTTGTGGACCAACCAACAAGGAAGTATATGCATCCATGGATTGGGTGGACATGTATATGACAGATATGGACACACTCTGGGATACAAGTTTAGTTGACATCAATAAAATGTTGGATACATTAGCGCATACATGATAGTTGATGGTACATGAGGATACATTGGCATGCAACAATATACATGGGTATACACTGGCACATGGTGGTTTACAATGGAGTTTTGGAGCGTTTCCTCCAGGGAGACATCCTAATAGAGAAATTGAGCATACCATTTAGTTTGGTTTACCCATGATCAATGAGGGGATGGGTGAGATTCATAGAGTAGTATATCCATCAATGATTGATCATCATTTGGGATATCATCATATGAGAGATAGGGAGAAGGATACTCACATGTCTACTTCCCTGACTTCATTATGAGTTCTTGGTCATGCCATTGGGGTTGACCAATGCACTAGTCACTTTCCAGTCTTGCAGAAGTGGTAGAGGCATCTATTATTGTTACTTGATGCCCTCATGGTATACAACAAGACATGAGAGGATCACTGCA
>ML852269.1:0-10101 GCA_009831015.1 Picea engelmannii
TGGAAGTCACCTTGTATAATTGAATGTTGAGGACATTCTGTATCCAAACTGCTCTTCTAGACACTGAAGGATAGCCGAAAGCAAAAATCCGACAGATGGAGGCATGTTCATAGAATGCATCAATAATTGACATCTTTTATCACTGAAGCCCCGATGAGCCGAGTTGTCAAATTGTCCATTGTACAAGTTCATAAATGCTTCAGACCATCATTCATGAACTTGTACAATGGACAATTTGACAATTCCGTGATAAAAAATGTCAATTATTGATGCATTCTATGAACATGCCTCCATCTGTCGGATTTTTGCTTTCGGCTATCCTTCAGTGTCTAAAAGAGCAGTTTGGATACAGAATGTCCTCAACATTCAATTATACAAGGTGACTTCCAATAAGAACAGGGGTTACCAGCTTATATCAAGATACAAGAGTTCCTACTTTCTTTTACATAAACATGTAAATATATAAAAACTTTAAGCACACTTTGCCGACGAGGGGCTTATCTGTTCATTATACTCTACCGCATCCTTCTCCAGATGACCGTTCGCAGTGTGAAATCAGGAGTCATCGTTCATAAGGGAATCGAGATTGGGACCGAATGCCAACGGATTGTCGCATGGAATAAACAGCAACCTGCCGCTGCTACGGACTTCAATGAGCAGGAAGGAGATTGTAAACAGGTGCGCCATTATAACGATCTTCATAAACAGGTGCGTGATGGTGATTCCTTCTACGCGGCGATCTGGTCATGTGATAATCTTGCAACGATTCTCACGAACGTTGTCTTCTCTTAATTTGCTGGCGACTCCAAATATGATTAACCCTTCACGGAGATCCCTTGCTTTCCTCTTGCACACAAATATGGCAGCGTTCCTTATGGCTTCTGTATGTTGCGATTTGCTTCAGATCTGCGGTGCGGCGTCCTTCTTCTATTTGAACAGTTGATGCCTTACGAAAATACAAGAACACAGTAAACTTACACTAAATTAATGATCATTCACAAAGCAAAGACTTTTAACACTCTCCTATGCTAATTTATTTACAGAATCTTAACCTTATCGAGATTACATGATCACAGCCCCTCTCGTGAGAGAGTTAGGGCTGAGCCTGCTCTGATACCAACTTAGAAATCATGAGAGCAGAGATGCACAGGAATAACACACAATAATCTTATATTATTCATTGAAGAACATTACATATATATAGCAGAGGAACAGGTTTAACAGACTCCGAAATAAACGGATCTGAACCGCTCGTGAATCTGCATGTAACAATAAGATTTTATTCTCAATTATTCTCTAAAAAAAATTTCTGGGCTCTTTTCTCAAGATAAACTGTAGAAAAAGTCGCTTCTGAGTTTCATTCATTCTTCTTGGTATATGAGAAGTCACTTTTCTTTTTTTTTACCAAGGATGCCTTGAAAGGTTGAAACAGAGGCCTATTTAATGGCTTTGAATACTTTTCATGAACAACTTTGAGCGTATTTCCTTCTGCATTCAGGTGGAAGTCAAACATGAAGTCCACGCATTACCTGGAACAAGTCAAATAAATTTTATTATATCACAATGCAGAAAGTTAACTAAATGTGCATACACCCTAATAGTTCGGTGTGCACAATAGCCATTCCTTACATTGTCTAGTATTAGATACAATTCGGACAGGATATGAGTAGATCAGTGCTAACACATAGCTGGTCAATACACCATGTTTTCCTGCAGCTGATCAATGTTTTGGTTATTATAATCTACAGTTTGTCTGTCTGCAACTAATGAGGAAACCTAAGATGTCTAGGAGTAGGCAACTTTAGAACGATAAACTCACTTGAAGCGTGATGCCTTTAAAAACTAAAAGACTTACTTGAGGTCTGCTTCAGAGTAGCCAGTGTGAAGGTTAAGTATTTTACTCCAACATGGATGCTTCTTCAAAGTGCATTGAGCGGTGTAGACGACAGCAGCAACAAGCATTTATGGACTGTTTTCATCATTATGTAATGAAGCATACACAGGTCAACCAAGAAAGAAAAGCAACAAACTAAACATGTCCAGAAAAACAGAATATTAGACATGAAGATCAAGAAAACAAGTCGATTACCACAGAGGTTGCTATTTCAATTTCCCTGGAAGTTGCTATTACAATCGGAACGGGACTTTGGAGAAAGTGATTAGATTATCGTTGTAGAGACTAATAAATGTATGAGGAGGTAACTTAATAGCAGTATCTAATCCACCCCAATGAAGCACATGCCACAGGACGTAAGCATTGACAGCAGATCTAAGTCACACTATAAAAATCCCAAAGCACAACTCCAGATCCTTCGATATAATGGTGACCTGGAACTGCATTAAGAGCCGGACAGAAACAGAGGCTAAGAGCTGGACGGAAACACAAGCCACAGGATTAAGTATTAATAGCAGTAGTAGGTTAACTCGGGAACAAATAGATGTATTTTTTTAAGTAAAAAATGGACCTGAATCAGATCAGATTTGGGGTAACTTGAGTTTTGCACAATCAAAGTTATATGTATTTTAGAATTTTACCTCAACCAATTTGTCACATTTTAAATCAACCTAGATGCTTTAAAAAAATCTACCAAAATTATAAAGTAGCCAAAAGTTTAAAACCTGACCCTTACTTCTTAATAACATTATCTAATGGAAAATCCCAAGTGATACCCAGAATCAAATTAAAAATAATTGTTTTTTTATATATTTATATATTTTAATTTTTTTTAAATCTACCAAAATTATAGAATGGCCAAAAGTTTAAAACCTCACCCCTACTCCTTAATAGCATTATCTAATGGAAAATCCCAAGTGGTACCTACTCTTCGGGAATCAAATTAAAAATAATTGATTTTTTATATATATTTATATATTTTAATTTTTAGTTGTGTAATGTTAAACATTATAAAAATAAAAAAAAATTAATGAATTAATAAAAATTCAATCAAATTAAAGATAATTGAATTTTTTTATATATTTATATATTTTAATTTTTAGTTGTGTAATGTTGAATATTATAAAAAATAAAAAAAAATAATGAATTAATAAAAACTCAATTAAATTAAAAATAATTAATTTTTTTTATCTATTTATCTATTTTAATTTTTAGTTGTGTAATGTTAAACATTATAAAAAATAAAAATAAAATAATGAACTTAAAAAAACTCAAAATCTGTTTTGACCATAAACTATTATAATATAGCCTTTATCTATATATTTATTATATTCTAATTTTTGGTTATGTTAAAATTAAACATCATAAAATTTTAACAGTAAACTATTACAATATAAGCTTCCTATAAGCGGGTATAATAAGTATAACTTCATCTAATTTAATTTAGATAACACCAGCAAGTTAGATTTTTTATTTTATTTGATCTTAAATAAAAAAAAAATCCAATATAACCCTATCCGCATGTATAATAAGTATAACTTCAAATACTTTATATTAGATAACACAGCAACTTAGATATTTTATTTTATCTTAAATAAAAAATGAAAAAATGACACTCAAGGCTTTTTTATTTTATTTTATCTTAAATAAAGAAATGACCACTAAATATTATCTTGGGGAGAAAACACTATCGTCGCAAACAATGATAATAGATACTCATTAAACTTAAAAAAGAATATCACTAAGACCTTCCCTTTATTGTAAGGGAATACAAATAGGCTTTACCTCTTTGAATCTTGGTCAAATAATTAGATAAAAGCATAGTACAAACGATATGTTGTTGTAAGGTAGAATGGTTCAGATTGGAATAAAATATATATATATATATATATTAAAGGGAGTCTTTTGTTTCTCAAATTGGTTGTTCAATGCTCTTTCCATTATTAATCAATAGATTGTTTGGCTATCTAGAAATGGATGGTACATTACAGTGGGATGCGTTGAACCAGTTGCATTTTCGTGGCATTTTCTTTTTAACTCGGATCTATAATCAAGAGGCATCGGATTCTGGTATGGATCCTTGGATTATTGTTAAGAGGCATCGGATTCTGGTATGGATCCTTGGATTATTGTTAAAGATCTTTCTATGCAGGGTATGATTAAAGAAGTATGGGATGATTTCATTCATAGGTTATATGCAACTGGTATCTTTCTTTCTAATCAATAGGACAAGCTAGTGTGGGATCTTTCTACGCAAGGTATGATTAAAAAAGTATGGAATGCTTTCATTCATATGTTATATGTAGCTGGTATATTTCTTTCTAATCAAGAGGACAAGCTAGTGTGGACCTGGAAATTTAATGGATGCACAAGTGAATGTGAAGGATGCATATGAAGTTTTAATGTTCAAAGTAGTTTAGACTAGTGGAAGAATTCTATTTGGTCTTGGAACCTTCCTCTAAGATTAGAATTTTTAATTGGTTATTGCCGAACAATTCTATCCTCACCTTGGATAATTTATGTTGTCGTGGTTTCTGTGGCCCAGGATTTTGCATCCTTTGTAATCAAGCAAAGGAATTTGTCTCTCATCTTATGTGTAATTGTGCTTTCATTCAAACTGTTTGGGAGAAGATTTGTGTTCTTGTTAATGATAATTTTATTTGGGCTTTTAATAATCCCTCAGACTTCTTCTTCCATTGGTCTAGATCCATGAGAAATTATTTAGAACTCCCTTGTTATGTGGTTTGGGAAATCTGGAAATCAAGGAACCATTTGTTTTTTTAGAATCATTCTTGTTCTCCTTCGATGGTAGCTCTTAGAGCTTGGAGCAAATTCAATGCTTTTCCTAAAAGAAGTTCATTTGGATCTATTCGCAGACCTCCTTACCCAAAGGTTTATAATGACTTAGTTGTTGGTTTCTTTGATGGATCATCCTCCTCTAACTGATCGTTTTGTTCCTCTGGAGTTGTTATAAAGATGTTAAATGGGACTACTCACTTGATAAGATTCAATTCAGGAGAAGGTTTGAATTCTAAAGTAGAACTATTAGGCCTCTGGGCGTTGTTGTTTATTGTCAGTCGATTGAATATTCATCAGTTGCAAGTATGTGGTGACTTGAATCTTATTATAGATTGGGCTTTGAATAAAAGCACTTTCAAGGTCATAAATTTGGAATTCTGGAAGCTGAAAGTTGACAATCTTTGTAAAAAAATTCCAGGCTTGATTTTTATCATATATATCGGGAATTCAATTATCAAGCAGATCTTCTAGCTAATCAAGCCTCCTCCTTGCCTGAAGGAAGGATCTTTTTTCAATCTAGCATGAATAGAGTTCTTGGGAATGTGGACTCCATTCCGATTTTCTAAAAATCTGTAATCGATTATTTTTTGGTCGTGTATTTGGTTGTGGAGTTGGTATTTTTTGTGAAGGGGCTTTGTTTATTCTCAATCCTTGTTGTTGAAACCTTTTCTTTCAGTACAATGATATTTACAATCTATTTTTGTAATGTTATTTTTATATTCCATGAATATAAATACTTTTTCCTAGTAAAAAAAAATGTTGTTGTAATACACCTTATCACCTTCCTAAGTTTTACTAATAAAATGTCAAACCCCCAAATTAGCTTATCAAACAAAATACAATGATAAATACTCTTTAAATTTATATTTAAATTTATATTGTTCTAGAACCTTCCCTTCACTATAGCAAAATACACATAGGCTTTACCTCTTTTAATCTTAGTTTAAAGCAAGTACAAAAAAAAATGTGGTTTTGATGCACCTTATCATCTTCCTCAAACTCTTTTTTCGTGGAGGCATAATGTCAAATTCTTAATTTAAATTATCAAATAAAATATACATGAAAAACTAAAATTATATTTTAGTTTCTTTTAAGAGAATGCAAAGATATGTAATAATGTTGCTCTTAAAAATTAGATTTTATTCTTTGCATAGAAAGAAAGAAAAATTATAAACAAACCCAATTAAAATCACACTTCAGAGTGTCCATTAACAACGATGTTAAAGTAAACAATAAATGAAACAATTCAGGGAAAAGGGAGGTCTCACTAGTCAAATTAGATTTATATAATTACTCAACAATATAGCATTAAAAAAATAAAATATTAATACTTAATGAGCAATGAAGCTTTAAACAAAGGAAAGCAAATCGCATGGTTCTGCAAATGGTGATCGAACCCTACGAGCTAAACTCATGGGTTGTTGGGATCCCCGTTGTTCCAAGAATAGATGCTCCGTTAAATATTAGTTGTTGGTGAACGTCGAAAAGTTGATAAGATGAAACAAATTATTAAAAGAATATATTAAATTTTATTATTGATTAACAAATAAATGGTTGGGCTTCATTTATCTGGTGTTAATATTTTAATTTCTGTTAATCACTTACGTGGCAATCAGTTAGCTATCAAAGTAATTTTTAAATATGATTAGGTAAATGTAAAAATGTAAACACATAAACCGATGTCTTTATAATAGCTAGGAAGTTAATGATTGAAATCACAGTCATTTATTTTGTGTAACTACTAAGAATATTCCAGCCATATTTAATCATGTCCATAGAAAACGTATTAATCACTAAACCTCTATTAAATCTGCCCATTGTCAATAGGTGTAAGCCTTTCGGCGTAACTTTCGACGTAATTAAATCTGCCCATTATCAATAGGTGTACGCTTTTCAGCATAATAACCTACTATTTGAAGCCATTTTTTACTCACATGGTTCTGCAAATGGTGATCGAACCCTACGAGCTAAACTCATGGGTTGTTGGGATCCCCCGTTGTTCCAAGAATAAATGCTCCGTTATTAAACTCTTTAGAAGAGATAGGATAACCTACTATTTGGAGCCATTTTTTATCTTAAATAAAGAAATGACCACTAAATATTATCTTGGGGAGAAAACACTATCATCGCAAACAATGATAATAGATACTCATTAAACATAAAAAAGAATATCACTAAGACCTTCCCTTCATTGTAAGGGAATACAAATAGGCTTTACCTCTTTGAATCTTGGTCAAATAATTAGATAAAAGCATAGTACAAACGATATGTTGTTGTAAGGTAGAATGGTTCAGATTGGAATAATATATATATATATTAAAGGGAGTCTTTTGTTTCTCAAATTGGTTGTTCAATGCTCTTTCCATTATTAATCAATAGATTGTTTGGCTATCTAGAAATGGATGGTACATTAGAGTGGGATGCGTTGAACCAGTTGCATTCTTGTGGCATTTTCTTTTTAACTCAGATCTATAATCAAGAGGTATCAGATTCTGGTATGGATCCTTGGATTATTGTTAAAGATCTTTCTATGCAGGGTATGATTAAAGAAGTATGGGATGATTTCATTCATAGGTTATATGCAACTGGTATCTTTCTTTCTAAGGTAAGATCAAGGGTAAGTCATTATCTCGCATATCATACAGTCATTTGTTTTCTTCTGCATGTCATACAATCATTTATTTTGCCCTGCATATCACTTATTCTTGGGAACATATACTATCACGACAAGAACCCCCAGCATGATGAGATCGAGTGCCCGATAGGGACTCACACGCTGGTGGTAATGCTTGTCTTTATTGCTCCGTCATTTGATCGGTCAGCTACCGGAGGACGTCTATCCTTTCCCTCCAACCCGCTTGCACTTGTTTCAATCTTTTCCTCAGTGGGAAGTCCTCTTTTTGTGTTATCATTTAATCCATGGTCGAGACTCTAGCTACAAAGGTACTTACGGCATTTTTATCAAAATATATCATTTTGTCATTGATTCTGGTATGGATCCTTGGATTATTGTTAAAGATCTTTCTATGTAGGGTATGATTAAAGAAGTATGGGATGATTTCATTCATAGGTTATATGCAACTGGTATCTTTCTTTCTAATCAATTGGACAAGCTAGTGTGGGATCTTTCTACGCAAGGTATGATTAAAAAAGTATGGGATGCTTTAATTCATATGTTATATGTAGCTGGTATATTTCTTTCTAATCAAGAGGACAAGCTAGTGTGGACCTGGAAATTTAATGGATGCACAAGTGAATGTGAAGGATGCATATGAAGCTTTAATGTTCAAAGTAGTTCAGACTAGTGGAAGAATTCTATTTGGTCTTGGAACCTTCCTCTTAAAATTAGAATTTTTAATTGGTTATTGCCGAACAATTCTATCCTCACCTTGGATAATTTATGTTGTCGTGGTTTCTGTGGCCCGGGATTTTGCATCCTTTGTAATCAAGCAAAGGAATTTGTCTCTCGTCTTATGTGTAATTGTGCTTTCATTCAAACTGTTTGGGAGAAGATTTGTGTTCTTGTTAATGATAATTTTATTTGGGCTTTTAATAATCCCTCAGACTTCTTCTTCCATTGGTCTAGATCCATGAGAAATTATTTAGAACTCCCTTGTTATGTGGTTTGGGAAATCTGGAAATCAAGGAACCATTTGTTTTTTTAGAATCATTCTTGTTCTCCTTCGATGGTAGCTCTTAGAGCTTGGAGCAAATTCAATGCTTTTCCTAAAAGAAGTTCATTTGGATCTATTCGGAGACCTCCTTACCCAAAATTTTATAATGACTTAGTTGTTGGTTTCTTTGATGGATCATCCTCCTCTAACTGACCGTTTTGTTCCTCTGGAGTTGTTATAAAGATGTTAAATGGGACTACTCACTTGATAAGATTCAATTCAGGAGAAGGTTCGAATTCTAAAGTAGAACTATTAGGCCTCTGGGCGTTGTTGTTTATTGTCAGTCGGTTGAATATTCATTAGTTGCAAGTATGTGGTGACTTGAATCTTATTATAGATTGGGCTTTGAATAAAAGCGCTTTCAAGGTCATAAATTTGGAATTCTGGAAGCTGAAAGTTGACAATCTTTGTAAAAAAATTCGAGGCTTGATTTTTATCATATATATCGGGAATTCAATTATCAAGCGGATCTTCTGGCAAATCAAGCTTCCTCCTTGCCTGAAGGAAGGATCTTTTTTCAATCTAGCATGAATAGAGTTCTTAGGAATGTGGACTCCATTCCGATTTTCTAAAAATCTGTAATCGATTATTTTTTGGTCGTGTATTTGGTTGTGGAGTCGGTATTTTTTGTGAAATTTGGTTGTAGAGTTGGTATTTTTTGTGAAGGGGCTTTGTTTATTCTCAATCCTTGTTGTTGAAACCTTTTCTTTCAGTACTATGATATTTACAATCTATTTTTGTAATGTTATTTTTATATTCTATGAATATAAATACTTTTTCCTAGTAAAAAAAAATGTTGTTGTAAAACACCTTATCACCTTCCTAAGTTTTACTAATAAAATGTCAAACCCCCAAATTAGCTTATCAAACAAAATACAATGATAAATACTCTTTAAATTTATATTGTTCTAGAACCTTCCCTTCACTATAGCAAAATACACATAGGCTTTACCTCTTTTAATCTTAGTTTAAAGCAAGTACAAAAAATATGTGGTTTTGATGCACCTTATCATCTTCCTCAAACTCTTTTTTCGTGGAGGCATAATGTCAAATTCTTAATTTAAATTATCAAATAAAATATACATGAAAAACTAAAATTATATTTTAGTTTCTTTTAAGAAAATGCAAAGATATGTAATAATGTTGCTCTTGAAAATTAGATTTTATTCTTTGCATAGAAAGAAAGAAAAATTATAAACAAACCCAATTAAAATCACACTTCAGAGTGTCCATTAACAACGATGTTAAAATAAACAATAAATGAAACAATTCAGGGAAAAGGGAGGTCTCACTAGTCAAATTAGATTTATATAATTACTGAACAATATAGCATTAAAAAAATAAAATATTAATACTTAATGAGCAATGAAGCTTTAAACAAAGGAAAGCAAATAGCATGGTTCTGCAAAAGGTGATCGAGCCCTACGAGCTAAACTCATGGGTTGTTGGGATCCCCGATGTTCCAAGAATAGATGCTCCGTTATTAAACTCTTTAGAAGCGATAGGACTAGCACAGCAGTCAAATATTAGCTGTTGGTGAACTTCGAAAAGTTGATAAGATGAAACAAATTATTAAAAATATATATTAAATTTTATTATTGATTAACAAATAAATAAATGGTTGGGCTTCATTTATCTGGTGTTAATATTTTAATTTCTGTTAATCACTTACGTGGCAATCAGTTAGCTATCAAAGTAATTTTTAAATATGATTAGGTAAATGTAAAAAAGTAA
>ML852271.1:3688-14695 GCA_009831015.1 Picea engelmannii
TGGATGCTGCTACTGCTGACAGGACAAATCTGGCTGAGAAGAAGAAAGATGGGCCCTCCAGGGCCATGCTCAAGTCAATCTCGCTCTCGGTACTCCATGTCTAGGACCATGTGGGCCTCGAGACATGATCTCCTAGTTATCCCATGATATCGGGGATAACAGTCTTCTCAACCCTTTAGGTCACTGGAGACGTCTCCCCTGGGGTACTTTGACATAGTCCTAAATAGAAAGGGTTTCTTGTTAAGGTGACAGTGATAAGTCACCCCCTATTACGCCAATCTTACATCCACTTGCCTTGGGTTTTGGGCAAGTACAGATTGTGCGATAACAATGCTTAATTACAATAATAACAATAATAATAGTAAAGGATGGAAAATAATTGAACCTTGAATTTTAGTTGTAAACCAATGGAGTTGAGCTCAACTTCAACTCGAGGAGAAAACACTGTAACCACCAACTGTTGGCTATCTAATGCTGATGCAAGGTTCCAAATGCCCAATGAGTTGATGTGAAGCTCATAATACTTGAGAAGTCAAACATCGGAGCCGAGAAGGTCCCTCAGGATTTGATACTAGAGGATTTTAAAGTGAATATTTGGAAGCCTAATGTGTTGAAACTTCAGACAAGCATTTGTTGCCTAGATGTCAAATACCTCAGTAGTAAGATACGCAAGGTTGTAGTCCATCTTGTTGTAGATTTTCTGAGGTCCTATGAGGCTGCCAACTAAGGTCTGTCTTTGACTTTAGTTTGGCTCTAAGTTTCAACTTTGTGGCTGTCCCTTGCTGCTGTTTTAGGACAAAAAACAATCACCAACTTTCTACTCAATATTTTGATGGTTAAGTGTCATTTTGAGGTGCCCTTGCAAGTGTTTTCTTTACTCAATGTTAGCACACGCAATATACATCAAAACAAATAACACTACTTCTAGATCTTTTAACTTTAAAATGTTGATCTACACTTCTAAGCATGCATAAAATTGACACATATGTTTTTGGTCAACATGACCTTGGAAACCCCCCCCCCCATGGGTAAAACCAGTTTGGAACAGATATATATAGAAGGCCTCAAAGTAAAATGTACAACACAGGAAACATATACAAGTGAACCTGGTACAATAGAAACCACTCTCGAATGCCTTAGAGTTCCTTGAAGACCTCCCCACAAGCCTTGTGAAGTAAGGTGCCCCTTGCCTCGGTGTGCCTTTCTTCTCTTTGCTTGCCTTTGTCTTTATCTTGATGCCTTTTCTTTGACTTTGCCTTTGCTTCCTTTAACCTTGCCTTTAACCTTTCCTTTGCCTTTTCCTTGCCTTTGTAGTAGCTCCCTCCTCTCAAGATAGCCACCCACAAAGAGATAGTGCGCCCCTCTCCTCAAGTGCGCCCCCTCCTCAAGAAAAAAATCCAAATGGTGCGCCCTCCTTCACACTTGTGCCCTCTACTCATAAGAATGCGCCCAAGTGAATGAAAGAGGCCTCTCCTCAAGATAGGAGACTCTGCATGGCTAGATGTGCCCTCCAAAACTCTAGAGTGCGCCCTCCTTTAGCATGTGCGCCCCTCCATAGAATGTGCCCTCCTCCTAGATGCTTGCGCTCTCACTCATAAAGACTCCCTCTATAGCTCTAGAGCAAGCCTCAACCATATGAGTGATCCTCCAACAAGTGAATGAATCCTCCTCTACTAGAAGTGCGCCCTTCCTCTAGTAAATGCGCCTCCCTCCACAAACATGTGCCCTCCTCCTAGAAATGGCTAAGACTTCATGGAAGACCTCTCCAAGCAAGATCCTTTCAAGCAATGGCTTTCTCCTCAAACCCTCAAACAAGTGCGCCCTCCTCTCCTCAAGAAATGCGCCAAAGCTCTCCTTCTCATCTCCTCTTCTCTCAAGTGAAGAATGAGTCTCATAAATGCACTATACCCTCCTTTAGCCTCCTTTGGCCAAACCCTAAAAGATCAATGGCCTAGATCCAATCTAGCCAAGTCTAATCAATGGGTGAGATTCAATCCCTAAATCTCACTTAGGAAACCCACTTTCCTTAGTTTTCTTTATGTCTATTAATTCACCCACTTTTTGAATTAATTGTCACTTTAATGACTTAAGTGACATATTTCACTTTTGACTTAAATCTCCTAAGTCAAAGCAAAATTAGAATCATAAAGTAAAGTACAAGGGTAATAGTCTCCCCCTTTGTGTTTAGAGACTCATAAACACATGGGGACCACTTTCCAAGTTACCCAAATCTCAACCCTTGTAGTATACACCAATATTTTTTTTCTGGCTTACAAAGCTTGGGGAAAAATCCCAAGTACTTCCCCTTATTTTGAGGATGGTGCCTGTTGGGTGCTGAGCAGTATCATTGCTTTAGTACATGCTTACGTGCACATTGACCTTCTTAACAGTGGGGGGTTTGAGACCCAGGGTTCGTCCAGAGTGCGTCTAACAAAAACCCCTAAGCACCAACATATCAATCCTTGGTTGACGTTGAGGAAGGTCTCATTCGAGATGCAAAGAGGATCACAAAGACCATAAGGTCTTGTGTCGAGATGGAGGATCAAACATAACTGACAGTACTGCAAATGGCATCCATGTAACTCATATATGATACTCTAACAAGGACTAAGAATTAAAATAATACATGCACAGGTGTTACCCATTCATAACAAACATAGAATAGAGCAAAACTTCCATATCTTTATTATTGAACGTATTCCATCATATTAGAGATATACATTGTGTTGAATTTATGAGTCACACAACATAGACTTCATCTCATTACTATAAAAATAGTGGGAATACAACAGTATGCGCCTTGCGCTAAGTTTTAAGATTCAGACAGATACAAGACACATGAGACTTCTCCATACAACACAGGATTGCAATAGGCTAACTCAAAGTTGTGGGACTGATGCCTTCCGAAATTAACCAGCCTCCTTTCTGAGCTAAGATCTTTTTTTTATATCTCTTTCTATTGGGGAGCGTCGTCCTTCATTGTTCTACTCCACTTGCTTGTCTAATCTAACGATCTCACATGCTTCTGGTACCTACTAAGGCTCCACGTAGGTTCTCTGCATCAAGGCCAATCTTAACTGCTTGGTCAACTCATCTTTTGGCCGCCCCATGTCTTCATTGACTGTTGGCAACAATCATTCTGGGAGATATCCCAGTGATTCATTTCTTGTTTCCAATGGCCATGTTCTTGGTTTTTGGTGCAACTGACAAAACTCGGACCAACGCGCCCTTGACCGCCTTTAGACTTGGTGCGTTGCTTAACAAAACCCGGTTCGATGCGCGCACTATGGAATTCTTTCGTGCATCTCCTTAGGTGCTCGCAAAACTACTGGATGAGCGTGCACAACTTTAGTTTGTGCACGCGCACAAAATTGGACCCAAAACTTTGGGTGCCAACAGTACCCTGGATAAACCCTAGAATCTTCAGGGCACAAGGCCGATCAACAAGAGGGCTCAAAGCCATTAGAATAATATACTCGTTAAGAGCTCAACATGTCACTTGTGGGAATTGAACCTGAGTGGGGAGGATTATAATCATTCCTTCTGACCACCCAAGCTAAACCCAAATGACAATAGTATACACCAATACATGTACAAACATACTTCATAATCTACACGGGCAATGGAGCATTAGAATAAAAGTGACCCACATGTTACAAAGAAGCCCCAGATGGAAAGGGAGTCCAGAGTTCTTGGAGTCAAGGTTGCATTTAAGTCTAGCTTTTCATTTAGGAGAACACAACCCTTGTAGAGCATTCCACTTTCATGTCGAGTAGCAACTGCAATTTTTTCTGGTTAGAAAGGCATGTATTGCATATGGACAAAGAAGAGCATCTGAGAAGCATGTTGCATTATTAGTTTATGACAGTTCTGTTATATCTTAACTGAATTTATCCTCTTGTATTTGCATGTTTTAGGTAAATTTGAAGTCTCTTCCTACTTTGATCTTGTAGCATTTAGTTGCAATATTTTCATTGTTGAAGCACCTATTGTAAACAGTTTTTTTGTTATTCTCTGTCATAGACACATAGGCTGAATCATAAGAGCGAGGCTTTTCCCTCTGATGTCACACAAAGTAGAGGATAGAGATGTATGAAACCTAAAATAATTTATTTTTCATGCTTATATTATACATGTTTGCAGAACGTTTTTTGATCCAATGTTCTGTCTTTGGCCCTATGTTTTAATGAAACAAATTTGTATTTAAGAGATCTAAGAGGGAAGAACACGCAGTTTCATTTAATCCTTTCTCATGAACATCAGATAGCAACTTTGGTGATCACAATATACCTTCAGTATTCCGATGAAGAACACTGAAAGCAATTTTCACTGTTTTATGGACAGGTGGGTTAACTGAAAACGACTTTATACTTGCAGCAAAGATTGGCTCTCTTGATGTGGAACCATTTCTAAGAAAGAAAGCTGCAAAGAACTCAACCACGGTGCTTTGAAGAATTGTCTTTATTCTATCAGTACACTGGGTATGGGGAACTATCAAA
Source organism: Picea engelmannii (assembly GCA_009831015.1). Taxonomy (NCBI): domain Eukaryota; kingdom Viridiplantae; phylum Streptophyta; class Pinopsida; order Pinales; family Pinaceae; genus Picea; species Picea engelmannii. The sequence goes on from ML852271.1 coordinate 8,188, forward strand.
GTAGCCGTATACAATATCAGACAAATGTTTTTGAAATGGGAAATCTGTTCTTGCTGTTTTCCGTAACAACAATGTTGATAATAGCAATTTACACTGTATTTCTTAAATTTTTGTCTTTGGAATGAAAAATGGGTCATCCTACAGGCATTTAAAAGCTATAATCATAAAATATGTTTGTTTATATTCCACATATCATACTAATAATGACCCAAAATTTGCGGCCTTGCTATATGTTGTTCCAAGTGCAATTAAAATGCAATCTTCCAAAGACGAGAGAGATTTAGTGCACTTGTAAAAATGGTAGCCATGCAAACGAGAAGCAAATTTGAGACAATGATTACTTTTTCTTAATTCTGGAGGTTGTGTAATATTAGATTTTAAATTAAATCCTATCTTGCAAAAAACTAGAAGTGTAGTTGCTGTTGTATTTGTTGTGCATAAGGTGAGATAAGTTAAAGTGTGTTGACATCGAGTGCAGCTTGCTTTAATCAAATAAAGAGCCTTCTACAATTGATGATTTTCAATTTCGTTGCTATGGATAGAATAATATTTCCAATTTGCTGATGTGAAGTTTTTCTATAATATAACATTTTTTGTAGTTCTTGAGGTTGACTTCTCATTGGGTTAATTTTCTTCCCTCCTCCTTTGGCAAGTGAGGGCTTATCTTGAATTCTCAAATCATTGTTTCCAAATCTTGCGATACTGTTCCATTGGCTTCATTATTTGCCAAATATTCCTCTTTGGCAGACAATTAGAAAAATGATCTGATCAAGTGGTCAATGCCAACGTTATTGGTAGGATTTGCTAAAAGATTTACACAATTTTAATTTATGCCTTCCACAAATTTTCTTCTAATTTATTTTCTATTGCTATGAACAAACATTTTGTTGATGATATATTATGTAAACCCAAACAACACTATATAACCATCGTGTTAATTTTCTAATCCCAACACCTAGATAATTATTTCCTAGTGATTTCCTTGCTGAAATAATTAATTACAGCTCATTTGAATAATTTATACTTGCTGGAGTAATTAACAGAAATTTAAATAGCGGAAGCAAATGAAACCAATTTCAACACAGATTTTCTGCCCTTCAAATATGTTTTTCATTAAAATAATGTCCAAGCATACAAGAACTCCCTTATCGAGAAAATAACCCATAGAGAAAAATACAATTATTAGCAAAAACCTGACAAATTTTTTCTCAGTTGAAACCCTTTACCTATTGTAGTTGTATGGTCATGTGTTGTTGTGCGACGACATGTACAGCCCTGCTGCGTGGCTGTATGACCTGTCGTGGGATGTATGGTGCTTCTTGCGGGCTGTATGGCCGACTGCTGCCCTATTGCGGCCTATACAACCTCACTCGTGGGATGTACGACCCTCCTTGGGTGCTTCTGCATGTTGTACGACCCCCCTGGAAATTCTCTTGGTCTTTGCCTAGCTAGTACAGGCTCCAAAATTCTCTAGTTGTTGTACTTTCCTCCTTTGGATTGAGCAAGAAGTCATTCTCTTGCTCCTATGAGTCACTGACTCCAATAGATGTTTCTCTTGTGTTGTGTCTTCTCCTCTCACCTTGGCTGCTTTTATAATATTGAGTTTTGACTGAATCAAGCATAACCCTAATCTCCAAAGTAATCGATGGTTGAGATTAAATCTCAACTCACTTGAGATCAAGGGCTAGGATTCATTTAATTCACTCATGCCAAAAACATAGGCATTTTATTAAATTAAACTCAATTAATTATAAAATGACATTCACTTTAATAATTAAATTATCAAAGTGAATTTTCAAAGTTCTGAGAGGTATTAATGATGATTTCCACATGTGGTGTGGAAATACTTGTTCCAGCTACAGACTTCAACACATTGATCTATTGATACATAATAGAGCTGATACAAAAATTTTATATTGTTATTAAACACTTATATTAAAGCATTTGAAATGTTAACTATAATTGTTTTTTCAATAATAACCAAAGCATTAAACACTTATATTAAAAAATTTGAAATTTTCACTATACTTGCATTTTCAGTAATATCCAAAGCCGCTTGTTAAAGTAAATTGTATTTTACGCGGACGCCTCTTACAATAATAGAAGAAAAAAGTAACTTAACATGCTAATTTGTTTTGCAATTCTTGAGATACATTGACATTAGTTAAAATGGAGTGGACATGACTACTGGCAAGCTTCAAGCAATTGTTTGAAGTGGTATGTGTGATATTTGCAGTTTGATCTTTCCGAAGATTATGGACATTGTAAGTGCACCAATTCATATTTTATAGCTAGTTAAGGTAAGGAGGTGAACGGGTCATCAACATGTGTTAAGGACCTAACCTCCCTAGCCCTTCACATAGGTAGAATAATATAATTCCATGTAATAAAGGTCAATATTAATAAGGCCTAACAATAAGGAAGAATAAGTAAAATGTAAGAAGACCTAATAGAAGCTTTCACTTCTAGAATGATCTTCCTCTAGATTGTTCTTTTGGATAGATATATTTAGTATAAATAGGAGTAGAGGGTATGAGAAATGTTGTCTTGGAGATTATTGTAATAGAGCTCTACCCTGCGGAAGGTTGCCCCCTCGAAGAGGCAAGTGAACATTGCTATCATTAATCAAGGTGCTCTTTTTGGTGTTATTCTGGTATTTTTCTGGTTATATCATTGTTGTTCTGCCATTTCTAGCTGAAATATTTATGTTATGCATACTATTATATTTCTGGAATACTACAAGTGGTATCAGAGCACTTTCCTCGGTAGAAAATTGTGGGTTAAATTTTTTCAGGGTAGAGACGTATTCTGGCGTTTTAAAGTTACAAAGATATGTCGTTCGACGCATAAATGCGCGGTCAGGGAAACATACACATAGGAACTACAAGTGGTTTTTAAGCACACATCTGTTGGCCACCCTTGTAACCCTTGTTGGTACCCCTTCGAGTGGTAGCGCATCTGACAACACCTGTATATGGATCAACCTAGATATCTTGAAGTCCTCCATAGATAAACCGATCAATCACCTAACTGCTATAGTGCCATCGAGAACAACACTCGGGAAGATACTCTCTAGTACTTGGGTAGTCGGGTAGTACTATTAAGGGCACGGTCTAGCCTCTTTAGTTGGTGCCCTGAAATATTGGATCGAGTACTACTGTTGGACCCTGCACGTATATCAGAGAACTATAGCACAGGGCAAACCTTTGTCTGTAGAAACCCTGAATACCCTACCCCTTGGGATGAAAACAAAAACAGAACATACAAGATCTATTTCCGCGCAACTGTCTTTTGCATTCTGGTTACGAAATAACTACACATTTCTTCTTATTAAGAATTTGGGCATTTCGTCATTGCAGTATTATTTTAGGACGACACACTTATTTGGGACCTATCCCTCTGGGTTCCTCACTTCACCCCGATTCCAGTGATACCTGTCATTTTTAACACAATTTTTTTTGTGTGAACCCAACCCTTCTTCGATACCCTTATTTGGCCCCTATGCCATTGGATTCCTCTTTTCGCCCCGATCATAGTGGTACCTATTATCGCTCAGTTTGTAGTTTAGGTCAAGTAGTTGAAAGGTAAGGAGTCAAAATAGCGTAACAGGAGCTTCCCCACCCACTGTCACCTCGATGGGGGGCTCTTTCTATTTAGGGTGGCTAAACCCAAGGGAGACGTCCCTGGTAATCTGGGGTTTTGAAAGGCAAAGGTTTAAAGAATCAAAGCAAGTTTTCCCTTTCACAGATTACAGCCAAGGAGATAGTCAGGAAGAAGATAAACCACAGAAAAGACACATGTTTCCGAGACAAGGCAACAATAAAACTGATACGTGCAGTAGTGGTTAGTACTTCATAAATTAATGACTATCAATTATATATGAGCACATACAGCAGTAATTATTGACGAAGTCAATAGTACTTGAATTAACACAATGCATTAAATATCATTAAATGCTCATATACAAAGGTTGTTGCGTCACTATACTAGAGGTGACGTCAGCGTTGTTCTAGGGTTAGTTTTATAGATAAAGAGATCAACATTTTGCAAATAGGCCAATGAAAATCATCAACACATCAATGTCTATCATCAGATGACTAAGCCACAATGTTTCATATCAACCTAAAGCTCAAAAGAGGCATGACGTCATAATCAATCTAGGGTTAGTAGACGTCAGGGTTAGTTAGGGTTTCAAATTTAAGAGTTTTGAAAAAGTTGTTTTGGCACAACAGGCTCAACGTTAGAGAGATGGACTATTGCCTTAGGGTATTATGGAGTCAGAAACAAGGGCAAGGTCTCGGGAGAATCTAAATCTAAAGACAAGAGAGTTAGGCTCTATGGTGCTGCAATGGCAGGGCCCTAGAGTCAAAACCCTAAGGGGAGGAGGCTCGTTCCGGTGTTGCTTAAGCAAGGCCTCATTCTCCTCCCTCTTTCCTTAAATATCCTTGGCAAAACGGCTAGCTTCAAAACATAAATCTAAGGGTGAAAAGTGTTGCAAGAGCAAGGCCCTTCAAACCCTAAAAGTCAAAACCCTAGGTGTAGATTTAACTAGGCCTAGGATGTCTTCTTTCTTCAACTTATGTTTAAATGCTAACTCAGAAAAAGGGGAACTAGTGTAGCAACGGCTAGGCTAAATCCTCCTTAATCAATGGCTAAAACAAGTTCTCAATCATGGGGACATATAACAAGGACCTACTTCTGTGCTTGCTACCTAGGGTTTCAAGATTAAGCAATATAATAACAATGTAACAATAAATGCAAGAGATTTAACCTACAACCATTCATTTAAGAAGTTTTGCATGAGAAATACACTTACAAATCATGAAGAGAGCTTATCAAACCCTAGTTGTAAACCTTCCAATGAAAGAGAACACCATAACATGCCAAGAACAATCCTCCACAAGAGTTGCGCCTCACTTCCAAGAGCAATAATACCAAGACAAAAGACTAAAAATGATCTCTCACAAGAGAGTGAGTTGTGTTATTGTTTAAAATGAGGCTCAACGTCCTCTATTTATATCATCCAAATGACCTTTAATTTTAAAATTACGTCATTAAAACAACCGACAAGGTTGACTAACAATATTACACTATTTTTTACATTAAATGCTAAAAATGTCACAATATGAGCTCAAAAAGGAGATGTCAGGCCCCTCTGAGGGAGACGTTGGCCCTTTTTGGGCAAGCTCAGCATCCAGGAAGCAGAACGTTGGCCCTTCTAGGGCTCCTCCAATCTGTCACACGTGCCAAATGACCCTAGCACACTGCCACATACTCCAGAAAAACGTCCAGCTGCCTCATGTGACGTCCTGTCCATCAAAAGCAATCGTCCCATCTGCAGTGGGTGATCCCCCCTAGGTCGGGCTCTGCCAGAGCATCCTGGTGGAACGTCCTTCTGTCTTCTTGTGCAAAGGCTCGTCATAAGATCATCCTGTCTCTGCCATCCCAACAACCATCTGATGGGCTCTTCAGCCCCATGGAGGTCCGAGCTAATCATATCCCCATGTGAACCGGTCCACTAGTACCTGTCCGTCGGGTATGGTCCTGCACATCAAAGACTACGCCCTCCATGGGCTCATCATTCCTCGGGATCATAGCAATGTCAATCATATTTCATCATTAAATTTATCAAATACATGCATGAAATCCCTAACATATCGTCTAAGAGCTCAAAGATATTACACATATCTACTATACAAAGATGAAGAAACCAACAAAATAACCTATTGGGCTAATACCCACAAGGAAAGTTTCCTCAGAGGATCATTCAAGCCATGTATACGAAGTGGTATGGTCTAGGGATGTCCAGTCATAGTAAGACCAGGGGTAGGTGTTGTCCGTGGGTGCCTCTGTAGGAGGTGAATTGTACCCGTCATGGATGCACTTTTTCCAAGCCCCTTTATTGCCTTTATCTCTCATTTATTGCTTTTCTTTCTTTTTTACTTCAAGGTCTGACTAGAGGACACTGCCTTGGCAAGGTGACGAGAGCTGACAGTGTTACCCACTGGTATGTTCACATAAATGATAAGGATGGCTCGTGATGAGACCCCCTTTCCCTTGGCCATGCAACCAAAGGTCATTGCCTTGGCGTGGTGACCACATAATGGCAATGTCATACTGCTGGATACCTATGAACATAATGGGTCGGCTCGTGATGAGACCTCCCATCCTCTTGGTTAGGTCTTGTCTTATTATTTTTCTTGGGTCCCTTTGGTTTCTTATCGAGAGGCCTTTTATTGCCTTCTCGGGGATCCCTGGGCGAAGCATCTCTAGGTTTTATTTCCTATGGATTTTATCTTTTACCAACTGCTTTTACCCCCTAGGCCTTTAGCCCGTTCTTCCCACAGGACAAAGTGTAACCCCCAAAAGGTCATCCTAATGGCTGGACTAGGGGAATGGGATGGATGTGTGGGAGATAAGATGTAAAATGATAGAATGGTGGGAGCGGACGATGGCTCTGCAAATCCCCTTTGGTGGCTAACCAAAACCCATGAATACAAGCTTGCTA
>ML852272.1:6424-30258 GCA_009831015.1 Picea engelmannii
TGAACTCCTAACATAGATCGAAGTTTGGAAAACTTCGCTTCTGTAAGAGACTTTGTGAAAATGTCTGCAACTTGATCTTTTGTAGGGCAAAAGAGCACTTCAATAACTTGATCATGAATGAGCTTTCTGATGAAGTGCATGTGCAGATCGATGTGTTTGCTACGCTGATGTTGAACTGGGTCTTTGGTGAGCTTGATGGCACTCTGATTGTCACACCAAAGGCTGGTCTGACGCTAGTGCTGGAATCCAAACTCTGAAAGGATCTGTCAAAGCCACAGGGCTTCCTGACTTTCATTTACCGCTGCTCGGTACTCTGCTTCTACTGAAGAAAGTGCAATAGCCTGTTGTTTCTTACAGGCCCAAGTGACAGTTCCTGAACCAAGGCTGAAAACATAACCTGCATTAGACTTCCGATCATCAGGGTCGCCAGCCCAATCTGAATTAGTGAAACCAACCAATAAAGCAGTCCCCCCTGAACTGTAATGTATCCCGAACTGAACTGTACCATGAACATAGAGAAGTATCCTCTTAGCTACTTTCCAATGGCTTTCATGGGGTGTTTGCATATATCAGGCAACAAGACCAACAGCAAAGGAAAGATCAGAACGGGTATGAGTCAAGTATAAGAGGCTACCAACTAACTGACGGTACAAGGTGGCATCAACTTCAGGAGAAGTACAGGTGGCAGAAAGCTTGACACCAGACTGGAAGGGAGAAGGGGTTGGTTTACAATCATCCATGTGAAAGCGACGAAGAAGGTCACAAGCATTACTTAGACTGGGAAAGAAAATTTCCTTCATTGGTTTGCAAAACTTGGAGGCCAACGAAACAGTGCAAAAAGCCTAAGTCTGTCATTTCAAATTTCTTCTTAAGGCTGGTTTTCACATGGTTTAAAAGTTTTGAGTCACTACTAGTGAGGATAAGGTCATCAACATAAAGGACAAGGATTATGAGATGGATTCCTACTTTCTTGGTATAGACATTAGGATCAGAATGGCATCTAGAGAATCCAGTGGCAATAAGAAAGCTATCCATTTTGGCATACCAAGCTCGAGGAGCTTGCTTGAGACCATAAAGAGATTTCTTGAGGCGACAAACAAGGCTAGAGTCATTATGGACATAGCCAGGAGGTTGTTCCATGTAGATTCTTCCAAATCTCCGTGCAAGAAGGCAGATTTAACATCCATCTGATGGACCTCCCATTTATGTGAGACAGCAAGGGCAAGAACAAGGCGGACGGAATTCATTTTTTCTACAAGGGCAAAGGTTTCATTATAGTCAATTCCTTCAACTTGGGAAAATCCTTTGGCAACTAACCGAGCCTTGTGTCTTTCAACACTTCCATCTCATGCATACTTAGTTCTGTAGACCCATTTGCATCTAACAAGTTTTCTTCCTTTTGGAAGAGGTACAAAATCCCAAGTATAATTTGCAATTAAATAACGATACTCTTCATTCATTGTTGTATCCCAATCTGGATGACCTGAAGCTTCTGCAAATGTCTCTAGATCATGAGTTTATGAAACTTGAGCCAAAAGAGAAGAGGCTCACTAGAACTGTGAACGTGTCCAACATTGATCTGAAGGATCACCGACAAGATCACCAGCTGCTTCTCGTGTTGAACAGACCCATCTAGGAAGCGGTGGAGCTGGTGTTGGTTCAGGTTCAAAGGACTCATCTGGAGGAGGGTGAGCAGGAGGAGGTGGATTTTCATCGTCACTGTCATCATCTGAAGAAGAAACCAGATCATAAGAAGGCACAAATGTCGAAGATGGCTCGTAGGCCGAAGAAGGCACAATCGTCGAATTAGGCTCGTAGGCCAAGAGATTTTCATCAAATTTAACATCTCTTCTTATAATAATTTCATTACAATGCGATTGAAGAAGTCTGTAACATTTGACATCTTCAGAATAACCAACAAATATACACTTCTCACTTTTAGAATGCAATGCTTTCCTTTTCTCATCAGGAATGTGAGCCCATGCTATACTGTCAAATACACAAAAGTGACTTACATATGGTTTAATTTTAGTCCAAGCTTCTTCCAGTGTTATATTTTTAAGAGCCTTTGTGGGAGTGCGATCTACTATGTAATTTGCACAGTTGATGGCTTTCGCCCAATACTTTAGACTTAATCCCTTAAGATTGGATCATAAAATTAGCCATTTCTTTTAATGTGCGGTTCTTTCTCTCAACAACACCATTTTGTTGTGGTGTATATGGAACAGTGTGTTGCAGTTGGATTCCCTGTGTAGTGCAGTAGCTTGTGAAATTATTGTTCACATATTCACCTCCATTATCTGTTCTTAACCATTGAATTTGATGTCCATATTGCTTTTCTACAAGGGCCTTGTAGGCCAAAAACTTGTCAAAAACCTCACTCTTGAGTTTTAAGAAATAAACCCAAGTACGTCTGAAAAATTCATCAATGAAAGTTAAGAAATACTTGCAACCAGAAAAAGAAGGAGAAGAAAGTGGACCAGACAAATCACTGTGAACAAGCTGCAAAGGACCCGAGGCGTGCCAAGAGGTACGTTTGTCAAAACTGTCTCGATGATGTTTGTCGAGAACACAACCGGCACAAACACCATCTCTACATGAAACAAGAGGAAGACCAGTCACCATCTATTGATTACATAGTTGCTGCAATGAGCAATAGTTTAGATGACAAAACCGCTCATGCCAAAGTTTGCTCAAGTCATCGCTATGAGCAACAAAATCTAATGAAAAAACTGATGACCCAAAGTTGTCAAACTTGTACAACCTGGTAATATCATCAGCAATTCCAGTTGCAAGAACATGCTTAGGATCTTTTAGATCCTTGATTACAACTTGGTGAGGTAAAAACTCGACGATTTTACCTTCACCTGAATGAGTGATTTGATATACTGATAGAAGGTTACAAGAAAGACTTGGAACACATAATACATCACTGAAATGACCATTATCTACTTGAACTGTTTCAGATCGTACAACACTAAGAGATCTATCATCACCAACAAATATTTTCTTGGTGTTACATTAATTTAGAGCAAAAAATATGGCTTTATCTTTGGCCATATGATAAGATGCTCCTGAATCAATAAGCCACTCATCAAAAGAAGAAGAAGTAGTAGAATTTGAATTGAAGGAGAACCCCGAAGCAGAAAGTGCATGTTCGTGAGAAGAAGAAGTAGAATCAATATTGATGTTGTGGTTCTTCATCGCTGCTTCTAAAGCTGCCATCTTCTTGAAACATTTGGACTCATCATGACCATCTTTATCACAAAAGTTGCAATGTCTGTTAGTATTCTCACTTTTATATTTTGCTCCTTTGTCACCAGTCAGAGCTGAAGCTGTCTGAGCAGGTTTGGGACCCTTATGTTGTTTGTTGTTGTAGCGAGGATGTTGTTTCTTGGGATACTTGGGTTTATCTTTCTGCTGGGCAACTAAGGCTTTGTTGGAGGGACCTGCAGTGTTGATCACTCCAAATTGTACAGGCTTATCTTCCTCTTAAATCAAAGAAGCACAAAAGGACTCAAGAGTGGGTGTTTCATAAGCCTCTTCCCCTAGAGCCTCTCTCATGGCATAAAAGGTAGATACAAACACAGAATATTCACTACCTAGCTTAGAAAGAATAAGATAGATGCAACGCTCTTCCTCCATCTTTATCTTACATTCTTTACATGAAATTCTAAGTGTTTTAAACCTAGATAGATAGTCTCCAAAGCAAGAAAAATCATTTGGACTCAAGGTCGGTATTTGATTTTCTAACAATTGTGCACAAATAATATTGAGTTTACCAAACACAGATTCAATTGTGTTCCAAGATTCTTTGGGGTCATCAATATCTTGAAGGTGGTACCTTAAATAAGGACAGATGGAAATTCCGATTAGTCCACGTGCTTCGTCATTCCTATTATCCCACTTGACTTTCGTATCAGCATCAGTGGGTGCTTTTTCCTTTCCCAAAGTAATCCGGTACAAGCCTTTACTTCTTAATAAATCTTCCATATGAGATTTCCATTGGAAGTAGTTGTTGCTAGTAAGCAAGACAGTACTTGTAGAAGCCATATTAAATATGCAAATAATGTGGATTTAAAAACTAAAACTGATGATCTGGATGGAAAGAGCTCGAAAAGTTATGCGGTTTTAAAAAAAAAGGCACTGAAAACAAACTTCCGATGTTAGAGTTATGTCATTTTTAGAAAAGACACAATTGGTAACCAAATGGCCACGTGATTGTGTAAGTTGCGTTATGAAGTGACCCACTTTTATAAAGAGAAGTGGGGATCACTTTTACAATGAAGTTACTTTATAACAGAAAAATTACATGCAAAATAAATAACTCTAAAATAAAATATTAAAGCTACTTATAATGATTCACTTTTATACTTGAAGTGAAATACACTTTACAATTTTAGCATGAATTTTTTCAAAAAAGGTAACAAAAGAGAGACATGAACTCAAGACCTCTTACTTAATAAGGCAACTTTTAACCAAATGATCTAGCAAAACATATTGTAATGTTCAGAAGGAGGATTGGGGGTGTTGTTGTGGAAGACGGCCTTGGAGAGCGTGCTAAAAAAAAAACTCTTTTCACACAAGAAAAAAATTTTGCTTCTCGATGACAACAAGGGTTAGATTTCGGTTAGCTTACCCGGAAGATGCACCTTTTCCTATCTGTTTCTGATTTGCCGAGATCACACAGGGCGCGGGCCAAAGAGCATACGCAGATGTAAAAGAGTAGCAACCCGGAAATAAATAAAACAACACCAAAATAAAACCAAAACACTACTCTACAAAAAAAAATTTAAAATGTGTATTCAAGCTTTATACCTCCGGATCTAACTGTAATGGTCGTATCTTGGGCAAACGGAAACCTTTTCGAGTGAAATGAAAAGTGTTCCTGACTGAAACGAGCGCTCCGGACGCAATGGAACAGTCCTCTCAGCCCAGAAATGTACGGAAATGACAGAAAGTGGAGATGAGGCAACTCGGCTTCACGATCTCGATCTTCAACAGGAGCGGGTCTTCAAACAGGCTCTTATACCATGTTCGACAACACAGGTATTCCAACAAAGGACAAACACCTTCAGTAACCACTCACATAACCAGATCAAAGATCAACACACCGATGTTTTCACGTGGTAAAACCCCTACGGGAAAACATCCACAGCCCCAGCCAACGCGGCCACTTGGAATAGTTTATTAATGCAAAGAAAAAGATTACAAAAAGATTTTACAAGAAAGTTTCTCATAATTGATCATCGGCAAATGACCCTCCATGCTCTTTAAATAGAGATCATGGACCAATCGGGTGTTAAGCCACATATCAATGGACGTTAAAATCGAGGAGAGAGTATGAACCGTCGGATCACTCTATGTCAAGAACATATCGTGACCGTCGGATTTCCTAACTACAAATGCATACTAAAGAAACACACTAGAAAACACACTTTTACCTAACGACACAATAGACCAAGTAGATCTTACTAACTCCTAAGTGTCTAAATATCTTAACACTCGTTATTGGTTAATGGTTTAATATTGGACAATTGTATGTTGGATTTTGAAGCTTCCACTAACGTGATGACCCTCGAGATTATGCATGAATTAATGACTGCTCCATTAGTGATTGCTCCAATCAATCATGAACCTATGAATTTCTCTTTGGAGGGTGAGCTAGTCGATAAAGGTTTCAGTCCCTCTCAAAGACTTGATCTGCATGGCTGGCCAGAAGGAAGCAATAAACAGGTTTGTGGGTTCAGATGATTTGACTAATTTTTTCGATGATCAGCCACAGGTTTTCCTTGGTATGGGTATGGCAAACAATGACCCTACCCCTTTCTATATCTCGTTATTGGTTAATGGTTTAATATTGCACAATTGTATGTTGGATTTTGAAGCTTCCACTAACGTGATGACCCTCGAGATTATGCATGAATTAGGATTGCAGATATCTAAGCCATACAAGAACGTCTAGGCAATGGATTCAAGGGAAGTACAGGTCTATGGGGTAATCAAAGACCTCGAGGTTTGTTTGCAGGTGTGTCCAATGAGAGTTTTGACTATGGATGTGGTGGTAATAGATTGTCACATGAAGTGGGGCATGCTTCTATCAAGGAACTGGGTAGTGGATGCTGGAGGTAGTATCCAAATGGACTTGTCTTATTCGGATATCCTGATTAACCTGAGACATAAAGTAAGACTGTTTCGAGAACAAAATATGTTGCACCATGTAGAGGATCCGCAGCAGTTCGATAATGAGCCATTATACCCCGAAGTAGCCAAACCCGAGTTGGGAACCTATGTGGTGGCAAATGATCAAGAGGAACTGACTATATCGTTGTCGGTGAGTGTGAACGATGGATTGTGGACCATGCAATTCAATGGTGCCCAGTCCAGATTCGAATTAATAGCAAGGAGTGTTCTCATAACTCCTACAGGTATGGTTATTCTTTTCATTTAGAATTTGATTGCACTAACAACATGGCAAAATATGAAGCTTTATTGCTAGGGCTTCAGCAAGAAAGAAAGATGAGAATCAAGCAATTAAAGGTGGAAGGGGATTCAAAACTTATTGTGAACCAGGTAAAGAAACAATGCGAAGAAAGGAATGCCCGATAGAAGAGATATAGGGACGCAATGTGGGGGGAGATAGATTGTTTTGACACATTTAATATCACTGTTGTTCCTCAGGTGTTCAACAAGTTAGCATACTCCATGGTGTCTGCAACTACAGTTTTCCAGCCCTGTGAGCCCAACCCCTATACCAAATACATGGTTGAGGCAATGTTTCGACCTTTCATTCCTCACAATATTGGTTCATGGAAGATTTTTGAGGATGATGGACATATTTGTGATTTTCTTAATTGCATTAATGAGTTCTTTAGCCAGGTAGTAAACGACGTACAGAATGGAGAGGATGCTCCATTGATCCAACTGAAAACTAACAAGATTCCTAGAGTTCTAGTCCCTGTTGAGAATTTTATTGATAGATCTGATGTATTTGTTGGGACTAACAAGCCCTGTGCATATCAACAGGTGATAGACATAAACATTGGCTCAAAAGAATCGCCTAGGCTCATCAAGATTGGACAAGATCGCACTCCGCAGGAAAGAGAAGATTGAGGCACTGGGGTGAGAGTATAGGGACGTCTTTGCATGGTCATACAATGAGATGAAAACGTACGATCCAAAGATTATCAACCATGTGATCCCACTCAAAGAAGATGCAAAACCATTCAAGCAACGACAAAGATATATGAACCTAAAGGTGGCCCCTATAATTCAAAAAGAATTGCAAAAATTCTACGAGGCCCAAATCATCGAGCCTATCAGATGTTCCAACTGGGTAGAAAACGTGGTCCTAGTAAGGAAGAAAACTAATGAAACATGAATTTGTATTGATTTCTGTAATCTTAACCTTGCATCTTTGAAAGATAATCATCCACTCCCCAGCATGGACCATGTGCTTCAAGCAGTCAGGTTCTAATATGATGTCCATGCTAGACGATTTTTCAGGATACAATCAGGTAGCAGTTGCTAAGAAGGACAGGTATAAAACTACCTTCCCAAACCCATGGGGCACTTATGCATACATGTGCATGCCATTCAAACTCGTGAACACTGGAGCTACTTACCAGTGTGCCTTGGATTTTGCATCCTCCGACTGTGTTTTTAAATTCATTGTTGTTTATCAAGATGACATCGCTATATATTCTAATTATCACAATGACCATGTTTCTCACTTATAAAATATTTTTGACAAGTGTAGGTCCCTTCGCATATCATTGAACCCCAAGAAATCCATCCCGGGGGTATTTGAAAGTAAATTTTTGGGGTACCTCGTCTCCAAAGATGGTGTGTAGATCGATCCTAATAGAGTGAAGAGGATCCAAGAAGTCCCTGTCCCCCAGAAAAAGAAAGGAATTCAATCTTCCTTTGGTCGGATCAATTTCATGAGGCGGTTTATTCCTAACTTTGCGGAGATAGTAAGGCTTGTTATCGCAGTATTTGTACGTGTGCAAAGCCCCACCACAAGTCCCCAAATCTTGCATAACTATGGAAGATCCTACCACTATCACCTTAGTAATAACTTCCCTCGTTTTAGTAGTTGACCACAAGGGAGGCTTCCCCGTTGACCTCAAGGAATCAAAGTAGCAAGTATAGTAGCCAAGCCTTCCACCCCCTCTCTTGGTCACCTAAAGATTAGTCTAGGTCAAGGTAGTAGAACAGATATGAAGTTGTTTGAGTACTTACACGGGACAAGAACACTTTATATCATATATGTAATGATTTCCAAGTTCAAACATGCAATTAATACCTCTTTAAGACACCAGACAAAGTAAATTGCAGTGGTTGTTACAAAATTGCAGCACTGAACAGTGATACAACAGCAGTAAAAGATTTACAACAGCAACAATTATTAAGGTTCAGAATTGCAACAATTGACCATTAAAACTTAGCATTTTTCCACAAGAACAATATCCAATTGTTAGATGCAAGTTCTAAATGAGTTAGGCCACCAATAAATGAATCTATCCAGCAAATTAAAGTATTATCAGGTGGTCGTAGCAAACTTTTGTAACAGCAGCAAGTTTATTAGCAAGTTAGCCAATGCGTGTATTAGTAAAGTTAGTAGAGAGCTTAAGAGAGTTGAAAGAGAGTGTTTGTTGATCAATTCACCATGACAGAGCATTAAAACCAGTGCCTTTGATGGGTTATGAAGTCTTATAACAGAAAATATAACTGAACTTGGTGCTTGATCTAGTTGCAACCAAGAGGTAGGACTCAAACTCTGAGGTGCTAGCACATTAGGGCCTTAGGGATTGAATCTTGAGGAGAAGGATTTCTAGGGTGCAAGCACATTTAGGCTCTAGAAACCTTTCCTCCCTTCTTGTAGCCTCAACTAGGTCAAAATCAAAAGTCTAGGGCTAAAATCCTAAAGTGCTAGCACTTTAGGGCTTTAGGAGCCTAATCCCAGTAAGGATTCCTTCACTAATTTTGGACAAAATTAACCTTGTGAGAGGAGGAAGCACTTATGCTCCTCTCTTAGGGATTCACCAAGCAATACGTCTAGCATGAAAAAATAAATTTACCATGAAACATTTATAGCATAAGAATGAAATTGCAGAAAATTCACTTACTTCACCAAGAAACCATGAGATAAAACCCTAATTGTAGAATATTCCCTCCAAAATCAGCAAAAAGCATCCACAATTGACCTCCCAAACATAGCATGAGAGTAGAAGAGCTAGATAGCCCAATAGGGCGAAAATTTCAGAAGTATGTCTCACAAAAGGTGAGTTGTGATGTTCCAAAAATGAAATGAGGCTTGCCCTTTTTATATGAGACATCCTCAACATAATTTGTCCACATAATTTGTCTACAACATAAAGTGAGTGGGGCCGACCCCTTAATTTGCCTCCAAGAATATGCCAAAATACAAAATTACATAATAAAACCCTAAAAAGGGTGACGTCATACCCTAGAAGGGTGACGTAATGCTCAAATGTGAGACGTCAAGGATGAAAGAGTGAAACATTCGACCTCCAAAGACCATGTGGCATGCTCCAATGTGCAAGGGTGTGAAGCAATGTGTCCTCTCGCCCCAATCTATGTCAAACATTTCCGGAACCACAAAATCCATCAAACCCTAGCCCCAAAAGGTGAAATCAAGGCTAGAGGGTGACATCATAGGCCTCCAAAGGCCACATCCAAGGGCAAGAGGAGTGCAATCTCATCCCCAAGTGATGACTTCAAAGGCAACGTCCTCCATCGTCTATGCACAAGAGCTCCAAGTTGTTGTGCCCAGCGTGTGGGCTTCTAGCCCATATGAGTGGCATAATGACCAGAACTGTTCAAACCAAGCCCATCTGTCCATCATCCAAAGTTTTGAGAATGTGAGAGCCACTGTCTAAGGGTGGTGAGTCATTGGATGACCTACTGCTCTCCATCACACATCCAAAGTCTTGCAATAAAGACACAACGTCCTAGGAGTAAGCCCAGGATGTCCCTCAAGAATCATGTCAGGGCCATCCAAAACAAATCGACGTATAAGACAAGGTTAACCAAAGTTCATAAGAAACATTAGTCCTTGAAACATGCAAAGTATGCTGCAAATTAAGACATAAGCCATGTAAAATGATTCACCCCAGTATCCCCTTCAAGCATCACATCAGCCAAGACCCGATGTGAGTTGCCAAGTTTAAGTATGGGAGGGTCTCCATCCAACCCTATTAGGTGTGGCACCAAGATAGGAAATAAAATAACCCAAGTAGAGGGATAGGTCATGTTGTCATCCTTATACACACTTGCAAACGTGAGCTAAGTCCTACTCACTTACTGTGTCCTTGGAGGCACAATGCCTAGGTTCAAAGCCCACGTTGTCACTTTGACTTGAACCTCTTCCATCTAGGCTTACTCCTAGGGAAGCCAAAGGGGGGTAGACCCTAGTTTCTAGATGAGATTTAGAGTTAAGTTCTAGGAGTTGGTTTCAATTAGTTAAATGGTTGGGGGGAAATCTAGCCTATGATGTAAAGCAGCAATGCAAGATGCAGCTATTAGAATGAAGTTTGAACAGTCAAACCTTTTCCTAGGACAACTAAGACTAGTGCCTAAGATTGGGCAAGGGGTCAACTAAATTAAAGGGAGATTATTTACCCGAGATTTACAAAGATTACAAATATTACAACAAGACTAAGTACAAGCTAGATACAAAGCTACAATAAAGAATATCAAAGTTAGACTAAAATAGATACAATAGATACAAGATATACAAATACTAACTAACAAGTTGCTTGTATGTGCAGGAATTAAAGATAATCAATATGAGACAACCATCAACACAACAAGCCTAGCATGCTCACAATAGAGTGTCTCCCTAAAAGGAATGCACTACCCTATTGGACTGCTCTCAATGACGTATACAAAAAATCACTCAAAACCCAACAAGACAGTGCCTCCAAGAGGATGGGCAACTTCTTGAGGGATCACACCATAATAATAGGAACAACAATATAACTGAAAGATGCTTGAAAAGGAAAGTGTTCCAAAATATAGATATAACCACTTAGACAATTTATCCACAACTCATAAAGATAACTTGCATGTAAATATAAACAAAAATGAATGTGCTTGCTAGTGTAAATGTAGATTGCCCAAAAGTTGTTGACTAAGGATTGATTAAAAGTTTTATTAAAAGATGCTTCAATCCTAACTAAGTGTCAACCCAATACTTCCCTCCCCTTGTTACCAAGTAACTGTTGGGTGCTCAAGAAGTATGGCAATGAAGCCTACCCTAGCTCCACAGGTCAGCCCAAGAAAAAGAGTACTCCCGGAAAAGGATGCTCTGCGTCATGAGACCATCCCCGGCCTATCACCTTTTCATTGCTTCCTCTAGTCCCTGTTTTAAATGGCGAAGATGGTCGGTAAAGGTGTCATATTAAGTCTAGTTGGTTATTAAACCTAAGGACTAAGTGTTTTAGGTGTGTTTTAGGTGTGTTTGAGTGTATTACAGTGAGCTATACTTGCCCGAAAAGTGTCGAGAAGGGTCAAAACCGAAATGTTTAAGCAATGAAAAGTGAAGTTCTTAGATCATAAATTTATTGCATGTAAAGCGTAAGAACTTGAAAAGATTGTTGAAACGAAAGTGATTATTTTACACTATTAAGAAACCCATGTTTGCGTGCAAACGTTAAAGATTAATTCTTTAGAAATGAGAACATGCAAGCAAGAAGGATTAAAGCAAGAGATTAAATCGTATGCCTCCACGGGCCTAAACTAGTGTTTGTTGTGTGAGATCTACTCTAGATAATTTTAACCATAAGCATATTAGACATCCACAACTAAGCTAGCGGGTTTAGAAAATAAAAAGAAAAGCAAAAAAAAAACTAGGCTAAAACTGAAAATGAAAAGCAGAAATAAAAACAAGAAGGCAAGCCACTTGGGGACCCCCTTTGGGCTTGCTTACAATGCTTTAAAAAGAAGGAGAAAGAAAAGATTTTGTTACCACTTTGAAAGGGGGTCTTTGGAGGTGTGTTGTGACTGAAAACGAGCAACATGCACCCTTGACCTGGCAAGAACCTGCAAAAATGAGCAAGTTATTGCTTGCTGAAAATGCTGCAACACACTCACAAAACGTTACGAAAATTCTTGTTTTGCAACAGAAATTTTCCACATATAAAAACCAGAAATATAAAGTATTGAAATGACCTATCTAAGAAAGTTAGCAACCAAAATCTAAATGATAAGAACAAAAAGATAAATGGAAAAGCTTATGAAGTTTTAATGAGTGATGAGGGTAGATCCTTGCTCGAATCTATCCCAACAATGCTCTTGAGACAACCTGCATACCTTGAACAGAGATGTGAGATAAAGAATAGATAATGATTGCATGCACTAATAACACAACAAAGTTTATATCATTAGTGAATTCAAAACATATAGGCCAGCAACTACACTATTGCTAAACCTAGCCAAGTAAACTAATTTACAAAAGCAAATATTCAATATTTCACAAAAAATATTCAAAAAACAATATCACCTCATAATAGCATAGAACACCGAGACAAAATCCCGTACTCCACGATTCCTCCAAAGCTCTTCTTTATTATCAATGGAAGAGATTGTAGCAACAAAATTGCTCCAAATTCTTCCAGAACAAATGGAATGGAAGCAAGATGAACAATGAGAGAGAGAGAGAGATGGTAAGAAAACGGTAGCATAACAATACACAAAAGAATGGTGTGGAAAGAGTGAGGGAGAGGCTTTATTTATAGCTTGAAAGGCAAAGAAACCCCTCTTGGATCTTTTCCATTTGTCAAAAATCCAAGCCAAGATGACCTCCAAGGAAGGAGGGCACATGGCTTTTAGGTTTTTATGAGTTTAGAAGGTGGGACTGTGTGGCCCACACTCCAAGGTGGATAGGAAGGACGCATGGGTGAGGAGAGGGGGCCCACGCCTATCTTTGAACAAGTTTCCACTTTATTTCAAGATGTTTCCACTTTATTGCCAGAGGAGAATTGTAATGTCCCTTTCTAAACAGGAGCTCCAGAGAGGAGGCTTAATGGTCTAAACCGCCCCATTAGACTATAGCCAGGGCCAAAGAGGAGTAAACTGGGTTACTAGAGGTCACTCCAGTCACAGGTGTTATATTCGGAAAGTGACATTGAGCTAAAAAGGGTTAAAAGCGCTTTTAAGTCATTATGAGCTAAAAATAGAAGTCAACAATGAATTAGGGTTTCAGCAGTGATTTAAGGTTTTGGAAGTCAACAGTGAATTAGGGTTTCAGCATGATTTAGGGTTTTGGAAAGCTATAAAAGTAGGGTCAACGACCCAATTCATTTTTATGCAGATTATGACTTGTCATTGAGGAGATAGGCGCATCTCAGGAGAGATAGTTCAGTGGATTACAGGAGGAAGACACCAGTTGGTTGATTTCGATGTTGAAAGACACACCCTAGTCACCGGGAAGATGACACAGGTCTTCCATCATTCTTCAGCAGCAGTTACGCAGGGTTCACCAGCAAGGGCGCATTCATCCAGGATGAGGGTGCAACTCCTAAGGAGGTTTAGGGGATCGACTTGTCCCATCCAGGGAGAATTCCGAGATTTCCCTCTGACCCATTTGAGAGGAAGGCAAGGCACATCTTTTGCCTGGTTCCTCGCCAGATTTTGACGGAGGAATCATCTGGGGCGCATTTCCCAGACTTGGAAGTGCGACACTTCTGGCGAATACATTCAGGGTTCTCAGGCGCGCATCAGGCCATATTCAAGGAAACCCTTCTGACCCATTTCCCAGTAGACCAAGGCGACCATTTTGAGACACGTCTCAGCGGAATCCGATGGTGGAATCTCTAGGGCGCATTTTGCCAGTGAGAGAGGGGCACATTCCCCCAAGGGGATCCATCCAGGGTCCAAACCCATCAACAGAGGGGTCCGACAGTTACCAAGACTGAGAACAAGAGCAGGGCGCATCATTTGGGAGAGTGTCCAGGCCATTCCGAGAGGTATAGCCGCCAAGGCAAACTTTCCAAACTTCCAGCAATTACCGTACGAGTTGCCATAGTTCCAATGCATCCATTGATCCCACAGTGCTCACCTATTCCGGGTATTATCATTTAGTCTGCTTATTGTATTCCAACTAAGATCCTTTTGTCTTTTGATCTAGCCAAGTGATTCATTTATTTCAACCGCATTCGACCTTTTGTACTCCGCAGAGATATCATAATATAAACTTTGCAGTCCTTTGTCACATTTGTTATTTGTATGATCATTTATATGTTGTAAACGATTAATCCTACACACACATTAGCAGTGTTTCCTAGACTAGCCAAGTCAAGAATATTACAATGGTATCAGAGCTTTAGTCATGCCAGCCTATGACTAAAGACAATGAGTGCAGCAGAAGACCCAGAGGGCCATCAACACGTAGGTGACGAATATGTCACTTACAGCAGGCATAAGGAAAGAAGGCATAGGCCTGATTTTCCCCCTTTTCCTCCTAGCTCAAAGGAAGAGGAAGAGGCACACAAAGAAGCAGAGAGAAGGGCAGAGCGTGAGGCTGAGCGCGAGGCAGAGGATGTTAGGAGATAGATATGAGCGACCAAAGGGTAGTGGCAAGGCCCCCGTAGATCCAGAGACAACTTTTATGCAGGTTATCAACAATATGTTAGCTAGTCAACGGACCATGTCTCAATCCTTGACACAGGGGGTTGATAGATTGGCTAGAGTGGGCACCCCAGACACACACAAGTCCCGCATGCAGCACAGGGGAACTCAAGAGCAGGCAGTAGACCCCAGTCACCCTCTCACACATACACCTCTGCGAGTAGGATTCCCAGACCCTTGTTACCCAGTTTCCAGAGGGCACCCCCGGTAGTTGCACCGCCACCGATAGCACAGAGGCCACCCACTCATGCAGAGGACATTGCAGAGTATAGGAGGGAGTACGCAGCATTGGGTCGTGACTTCCACCAGGACACAACCCTAGTCGAGTACTGTGGACTCAGACTCGGGAACTGTCCCAGAGAGCTACAGAGGGGAGGACCGCAACAACAACAGGGGCATAGCATGGATTTCATCCAAATAGTTGGTAAACTCACCATACCCTCTTTCGATGGATCGCCCAAATGCACTGCCAGAGCTTGGGTACAGAAGTTAGATACATACTACAAGCTCAACCAGATGACCGAGACAGAGGCCATCAGTTTCGCGACCTTACACTTGGAGGTTGAGGCACATGAGTGGTGGTATCCTGGATTGGTGACATCGGGTCACAGTCGAATCACTTCCTATAGGGAGTTCACATAGAGGCTCATGGACAGGTTTGACAGGAGGGATCCCAAGATCCACTTCAGGGATCCAGCCCAATTGAAACAAACTGGCACAGCAGAGGCATTCATCACGGAGTTTCAGCAGGTAGCTATGGCAGTGACAGATATATCAGAGCCCAGGCTGATCATGCTATTCACAGAGGGACTCACCGAGCCTTTCAGAGGATGGGTGAAGGCATACAGGCCTCCTACCTTGCAGGATGCCATCCTTCGCACTCGAGATTTGGCAGACTCAGTGCCAAAGACTAAAACTTTTCCAAACCCTTCGTACCCCAGAAGGATCGAGACAGGACGCCATTCCAGAGAGAATGGAAGGGCAAGGAAAAGCTGGATGATAAGACTAGGCGAGAGCTTATGAGGAAGAAGCTTTGCTTCAACTGCAGAGACCCTTGGGTCCCATGCCACCGGTGCATGGGCAAGGGAGAGATTCATTATATTGAGGTGGCAGCAGACAGTGTGGACAGTGAGAAGGAGGAACAGGACAGTGGATCCACTAGCTCAAAGGAGGAGTCAACACAGGCAGAGGAGCAGCCTCCCCGTAGACCTCCGACACCGACAGGAGCCCATCCTCCAATAGTCCCACAACCGCCTGAGCAAGCTAACAAAAGGAAACCAGCAAAGGGAGGAGTCATAGCGACCCTTTCTGGTGTTCCCAGGTATGATACCCTCCGGATCAGAGGGACTATTCAGGGGCAATAGGCAATCGCCCTGATAGATGGTGGGGCCACCCACAACTTCATCGACACTTCACTAGTATCGAGACGGGCACTTCAGACAGAGGAGTTTGAGGGGTTTGACGTTGCAATAGCAGATGGCCACACAGTGGAGTGTCTAGACAGAGTTCCAGACTTGGAGGTAAAGTTAGGCAACTATACAGTGAGAGATACATTTCATGTGGTTGACCTAACTGACACAGATGTGGTGTTGGGAGTCCAGTGGATGATTACATTGGGAAAAATCACCACCAATTACCAAACCTTGGAGATGGGATTCAGAAACCATGACGGGAAGAAGGTTGTTCTAAGAGGTATGTCAACAAGATCACCCAGGACAGTTTCAGCCAAGAGGATGGAGAGGATATTCAGACATGGGGTAGTAGCATATGTCGCTGAGTGTTTGATCACTACACGGAAGGATTCAGAGGGTCGACAACAGTACCATACAGAGATCAAGTATTTATTGGGACGACATCAGCAGGTCTTTGAGGCAATTCCACCAGGGAGACGACCTGACAAGGGGTTTGAGCACACCATTGAGTTGGAGGAGGGGGCCAAACCTATGATCACCCCCGCCCCCATCGTCATCCTAGGAGGTTCAAGGATGAGATAGAGAAGGCAATCAAAGAATTGTTGGCGATGGGACACATCAGACCGAGCAGCAGCCCATTTGCTTCTTCAGTTGTCTTAGTTCTGAAGAAGGATGGCACCATGAGGATGTGCATTGATTATCGAGCCTTGAACAAGAAAACCATCAAGAACCAGTACCCTATCCCATGCATTGACGAGTTGATGGATGAACTGCATGGGGCAATTTTCTTCTCAAAAATTGATCTACGTTTTGGATATCATCAGATCAGCACCCTAGAGCAGGCCATAGAGAAGACGACATTTCGATGTCATTTTGGACAATTCGAGTTCCTGGTTATGCTATTTGGGCTAACCAATGCACCCACTACATTCCAGTCTTGCATGAACCATATATTCAAGGATCAATTAAGGAAATCAGTCTTGGTTTTCCTCGATGACATCTTGATCTATAGCCGGTCATGGCAAGAGCATATGAGGCACCTAGATGAGGTATTGAGCATCATGGAGGCACAGTCATTATATGCCAAAGAGTCCAAGTGCGAGTTCGGTATGACAAAGATGCTTTACTTAGGCCACATCATCAGTGCACAAGGGGTACAAGTGCACCAAGAGAAGATCAAGGTCATTCTAGATTGGTCGACGCCCAGGAACATGATAGAATTGAGGAGCTTCTTCGGGCTGTGCAGCTATTATAGGCAATTCGTCTGGGGTTTTTCTCAGCTTGGAGCACTGCTGACAGATCTTACCAAGCATGGGGCCTTCATATGGACCGAGAAATCACAGGAAGCCTTTGATCACATGAAGGAAGTCATGGGCACTTGTCCAGTGTTGGCACTACCAGATTTCACCTTGCCATTTGTACTAGAGTGTGACGCATCCGACAAAGGGATCGGTGCAGTTTTGATGCAGGGAGGACACCCCATTGTATTCGAGAGTCGGAAGCTTAGTCAGCCTGAGAGGTTGTACTCCATTTATGAAAAGGAAATGTTAGCAATCATGCAAGCCTTGACCAAGTTCAGACAATATTTGGTGGGCAGCAAATTCATGGTCAAGACCGATCACAACAGTTTGAAGTATTTCCTTGAGCAGAAGGACCTCAGTAAGCACCAACAGAAATGGGTGACGAAGGTACAGGCATTCGACTTTGACATAGAGTATGTCAAGGGGAAGAAAAACATTGTGGTCGATGCACTATCGAGGGGACCTGCGGCGTGTTCTTTGATGGAGATTTCAGCAAATTGGAAATCCCACTTGTTAGTGGAATATTCCAAGAACAAGTTCGCTTGTGAGGTGATGGATGGGCAGATACAGGATGACCGGTATAGGGTCATTGACGATGTCATATTTTACAAGGATAGAGTCTACTTGGTGCCAAATTCAAGGCTCAAGAAGAAGATCCTCACCGCAGTTCATGATTCACCTCTAGTAGGTCATCAAGGGTTTTTCAAAACCTATAGACAGATCAGAGAGAGGTTCTCATGGAAGGGCCTCAAAGAGGACGTTATGAGACACGTCAGTGAGTGTGTGACTTGCCAGCAGAACAAGTTAGAGCATGCTCTTCCAGCAGGGCTACCTTAGCCACTCCCCATTTCAGAGTAGAAATGGGAGAGTATATATATGGACTTCATCACAGGTCTACCCAAGGTCCAAGGTAAGGGCTGTATCTATGTAGTGGTCGACAGATTGACCAAGTTTGCTCACTTCTATGTCATACCGACAGAGTACAGCGCAGTTTAGGTAGCCAAGCTTTTCTTCAAGGATGTCTTCAGACTTCATGGGTTGCCGAAGAACATCGTCAGTGACAGGGACAGTCGGTTCATAGGGACATTTTGGAGAGAGTTGTTTCGGTTGGTGGGAACAGAATTAACACCTAACACCAGCTATCACCCTCAGACAGATGGGCAGACCGAGATTGTCAACAAGTGGGTTGAAGGGTATTTGAGGAACTATGTAGGAGGACAGCAGAAAACGTGGGTAAAGTGGTTACATTTAGGAGAACATTGCTACAACACCACCTTCCACATATCCATGGGTATGACACCCTTCCGAGCATTGTACGGATATGATGCTCCCACTTTGGTAGACTTGGTCTTCGAGGAGAGCAAAGCTCCCAAGGCCAAGGATTGGATCATTGTGAGTCAGGAGATTCTCAAGTTGTTGAAAGAGAACCTACAAGGCACAAAACCAACAGAAGATAAGTGCAGACAAGCACAGGATAAAGCACAGCTTTGAGATTGGAGATTTGGTTTTCTTGAGACTCCAACCTTACAGACAGTCATCTCTGAAGAAGAGTGGGGTCGAGAAGCTCAAGCCCAGATTTTATGGTCCTTACAGGATCATGCACCGAGTAGGCAAGGTTGCTTACGAACTAGAGCTTCCATAGGGGAGCAAGATTCATAACGTGTTCCACGTGTCATGCCTCAAAAAGGCAGTGGGACAATTCATTAGCACATCAGAGGAGCTTCCCCCGTTGGATGAGGAGGGACAAAGTTGGAGTTAGTTCCCGAGGAGGTTTTGGAGTTCTGGGAGCAGAAATTGAGGACCACGGTCATCAAAGAGTGTTTGATCAAATGGAGAGGGCTTCTAGTAGAGGACGCTACTTGGGAGAGTGAGAAGGTGTTGCAGCACCCTGGACTGGTATTGCTTGAGGACAAGCAATTTCAAGAAGGGAGGACTGTAATGTCCCTTTCCAAATAGGAGCTCCAAAGAGGAGTCTTAATGGTCTAAATCGCCCCGTTAGACTATAGCCAGGGCCAAAGAGTGGTAAACAGGGTTACTAGAGGTCACTCCAGTCACAGGTGTTATATTCGGAAAGTGACATTAAGCTAAAAAGGGCTAAAAGCGCTTTTAAGTCATTATGAGCTAAAAATAGAAGTCAACAGTGAATTAGGGTTTCAACAGTGATCTAGGGTTTTGGAAGTCAATAGTGAATTAGGGTTTCAGCATGATTTAGGGTTTTGGAAAGCTATAAAGGAAGGGTCAACGACCTAATTCATTTTTATGCAGATTATGACTTGTCATTGAGGAGAGAAGCACATCTCAGGAGAGATAGTTCAGCGGATTCTAGGAGGAAGACACCGGTTGGCTGATTTCGGTGTTGACAGAGACACCCTAGTCACCGGGAAGATCACACAGGTCTTCCATCATTCTTCAGCAGCAGTTACGCAAGGTTCAACAGTAAGGGCGCATTCATCCAGGGTAAGGGCGCAGCTCCTGTGGAGGTTTAGGGGATCGACTTGTCACATCCAAGGAGAATTCTGAGATTTCCCTCCGGGGTCCAAACCCATCAGCAGAGGGGTCCAACAGTTACCAGGACTGAGAACTAGAACAGGGCGCATCATTTGGGAGAGTTTCTGGGCCATTCCGAGAGGTATAGCCGCCAGGGCAAACTTTCCAGACTTCCAGCAGTTACCGTACGAGTTGCCATAGTTCCAGTGCATCCATTGATCCCGCAATGCTCACCTATTCCGGTTATTATCATTTAGTTTGCTTATCGTATTCCGACTAAGATCCTTTTGTCTTTTGATCTAGCCAAGTGATTCATTTATTTCAGCCGCATTCGGCCTTTTGTACTCCGCAGAGATATCATAATATAAACTTTGCAGTCCTTTGTCACATTTGTTATTTGTATGATCATTTATATGTTGTAAACGATTAATCCTACACACACATTAGCAATGTTTCCTAGACTAGACCAGCCAACTCAGGAACATTACAAGAATCCCCATGAGGGCATGGGCTTTTTGAGTGGAGTGTGTTTGAGTGTGTGGAACACACTTCAAAGTGATGTGGGAGTTCTAGGAGGGGCGCACCTCATGAGGGAGTGGTCCACGACCCACTTTAAAGTGAGTTTTTAACTCTCACATGGAAGGGGGGCGCATATCCCAAGGGGGACGTGAGGGTTTAAGTGAGAGTGTGAGTTAGGGGGTGAATTAAAGGTTGGGAAAGGGGTCGGGTAGGTTAGGATATGTCTCTCTCATCATTATTCACCTTTACTTTACTCCATTTACTCAATTATTACAAAATTGACATTTTTCCCATGTCATGGGTTAGCAATTAAAACTATTTTTATCTGACTAAGACTCCTATGTGGACAAACATCTACCAAAAGTTGTCCAACTGAGCTGAAACTTGGTCCAAGGGTATAGGGGGTGTCATTCCATTTCTTTTTAGCACAAATACCCCTATCAAAAACCCAAGGACCTAGTTTTTACAATATTTATCAAAAATTAATTAATTAAATTTCCAACCTTAGAAAATTTTAATTAATTAAAAAAAAAAAAAAACTATCTAGACTCGACGAAATTCCGCGAAACTTTTTGAGTTGTCTTACATGGTCATTTACATCATTCCTAAACACTAACCACCAGAGGATGCTCCCAAGGATGGCCTTTCAAGGTTATGTAGTGGGTGATGAGGAGGAAGGGATTTAGACTTCATAGGTCATTGAGTTTCATGACATATAAGGGCTCGTATTATTTCATTCATGGGTGTTGTTGTCGTCCTTATACACAGTTGCAAACGTAAGCAAATTCCGGCTCACTTAGTGTGTCCTTGGAGGAACAATGCGTAGGTTCAAAGCCCATGATGTCACTTTGGCTTGAACCTCCTCCATCTAGGCTTACTCCTAGGGAAGCCAAGGGGAGTAGACCCTAGTTACTAGATATGATTTACTTTATGTCTAGGAGTTGATTTTAATTAGTTAGAAGGCTAGGGGAAGTCTAACCTATGATGCAAAGGTAGCAAATGCAAGATGCAAGATTTCTTATGTCAAGCGAGCCTTTCCCTAAGTCAACTAATACAAGTGCCTAAGGTTGGGCAAAGGGGTCAACTAATAGTTAAGGATGCTTGATTACAAAAGATTTACAAGTTACTTACAAAGGTACAACAAGATTATAATAAAGAATGAGAGAATAGTACAACAACTATGAACAAGAGATACAAGATATACAAGATACAAAGATAACCAAGTGCTTTAATGTGTAGGTACTCAAAGATATTTAAAACATAAAGATCATCCACATTAAGCCAAGCATGCCCCAATAGCACTTACTCTATTGGACTGCTTTTCAATGACGCAACGACAACATTCAAAATCCAACAAGATGATGCCTCCAAATGGGATACGTTATCTCTTGAGGGATCACACCATAAAGAGCATGAAAATAAATACTTGAAAGAACAAATGCTCAACAATACTCAAGATGACACTTAGTTAATCAATCCACCAAGAAGTAAAATTGCATGTGAAATTAAAGACAAGATGTGTGCTTGCAATTAAAGTTTAAAACAACCATAAGATATACCTAAGAAAGTGATTGCCTAAAACACTAGGTGGATTAAGGGTTGCTTAAAGATTTTAAAGATTTTAAATTTTCACCCCCTAACTAAGTGTTGAACCAAAATCCTCCTCCGCCAATTACCAAATGGTTGTTGGATGCTCAAGAAGTGAGGCAACAAGGCCTACCCTAGCTTCACAGGTCAACCCTAAAGACCCGAGTACTCCCGGAAAGGACGTCGCGCACCATGAGACTGTCCCCAGCCTAGCACCTTTCATTGCCTTCCTCAAGCCCCGTTTTAGATGGCAAAGATGGTTGATTTAGGTGTCCTATTAAGTCTAATATATTATTATACCTTAGGACTAAGTTTTAAGATGTGTTTAAGAGTATTTTAGTGACTTTTACTTGCCCGAAAATAGTGAATTAGGCCCAAAACCGAAACTTCAATCAGTTATTAAAGTGTTCTTAAACTAAGAAATTATAGCATTTAAACGATGTAACTAAAATTAATTAAACTTTTAAACAACTCCTTAAACATCTAGTTGAATAGATCATCCATGTGTATTCGGGGGACTTAGATGTATGTTTAGGAACACACATTGGTGATTAATTCATGCTTTTAATTTCACATTGCAACTATATGGTTTATGTCCTTCATGTCTATGTGAGCAATTAAGTTAAGCATTGAATATCCTATTTCCTTTTGCTTATTGTGGTGTGAATCAAGAAGGGGTTGAGTATCCCACTTGGGGAGGCATCACCTTCTTTGATTCTTGAGTGCTTTTGTGGTTGCCAGTGAAAGCGGTCCAATAGAGTAAGTGCTATTGGGGCATGCTTGGCTCATGTGTTGATCTCACTTACATCTTCTTGTATCTTTGTATCTATTTGTGTATTGTGTAAACATTGTAACACTTGTAATTCTTTTGTAAGTATTTGTAACCTTTGGTTTGGGGTAGTTTAACTTTTTTTCATTTGTAAACACTTTGTAATAAACCACCCTCAAACTTAGTTGACCCCATTGCCCAACCTTAGGCGCTAGTCTTAGTTGACTTAGGGAAAGGGCCGATTGACATTTAGATTAAACTTGCACTTTGCATTTGCTGCCTTAGCATCTTAGGCTAGTTTTCCCCTTTAGCCTTTAACAAATTAAAACTAACTCCTAGAACCTTAAACACTAAAATCAATCTAGTAACTAGGGACTACCCCCCTTGGCTTCCCTAGGAGTAAGCCTAGAAGGAAGAGGTTCCAGTCAAGGTGACAGTGTGGACTGAGAACCTAGGCATTGTGCCTCCAGGGACACACTAAGTGAGCAGGACTTAGCTCACGTTAGCAAGTGTGTATTAGGACGGCAATAGGCACCTTTGAGCAAGCTTTAAGCACTCAAACACACTTCGATACATAGGTCATAGGTTTAATAATTAATTTATTAGACTTAATAGGACACCATTACCAACCATCTTCGCCATTTAAAACGGGGTCGGAGGAAGGCAACGGAAGGTGCTAGGCCGGGGACAGTCTCATGGCGCGTGGTGTCCTTTTCGGGAGTACTATGATCTTAGGACTGACTTGTGGAGCTAGGGTGGGCCTCGTTGCCTAACTTCTTGAGCACCCAGCAGTCATTTGGTAATTGGGGGAGGGAAGTATTGGGTTGACACTTAGATAGGATTAAAATAAATCTCACTTAACCACCTAATTTAATCCTTGGTCTAGAACATTGGCAATTAAATTTTACACTTGCAAGCACACTGATCTCATTATCTTTATTTTACATGAAAGTCATTGTAAGTGTTGTGGAATAATTATCTAAGTGGTTACATCTATCATCTGGAACACTTTTACTTTTCAAGCATTTCATTTATATTGTTGTTCCTGTATTCGTGGTGTGATCCTTCAAGAAGTTGCGCATCCACCTGGAGGCACTCTCTTGA